>JAYESA010000004.1:331211129-331353629 GCA_036927795.1 Iris macrosiphon | reverse complement strand
AGATTTCACCGATTTGATCCGTTTGACCTAGAACGACCCTAGAAGCTTGTTTTTAGTTATTTTATATTTGTTTAACTCAGTAGAAACCCATTTAATCTTACTTTTTGTAATAGGTCCTTGCGATGCCAGTTCGGATCGCCAGTTGCTCAAGACGTCAAGCGAGTACATTCTCTGATAGTTTTTATTATCTGATGATTATTATGATTCAGCTTCTAATATAGTATTCTTTGATTTTTCTGGCATGACACGGACTAGTATTTCTGGATTTATTTACTTGCGACACGTATATTTTATATTTTTGGCCTCTATTCTGGAATCACCTACTGGCATCACTACAGGCATCACTACATGCATCACTCATGTTTCTGGCTGGACTCATACTTGATTTACGTGTCGGGTCTTGGATTCACTTGTACTAGTCGGGGCGGAGAAATACTCGAGTAGACATGTAAACATTTCCAACTGAAATCACTGGAATCACCCTCTCTGGTCTAATCTGGAATGATAGCAGCCGCGCACCCAGTGCACGGTGAGCCGTACTTACCCCTAGCCGTTTACATGTCAAAACAGGTATTTCAAAGACACGAGTTTATTCTTTCTAGTCTGGACTCACTTGCATTCTTGACTGGTCTCACTTATAGTTTTTGGACTTGACTCATTACATGTACTCTTGCTGGACTTACTACACGTTCTTGTGCACATACTTGATCTTAGTTTAGATTTCTTGTATCTTACAGTCATTACTATCTTGCTTCTGATATTCATGCATTTTTACCTTTATGCACCAATGATATGTATATATTTCTTATTTTATACTTTATTTCCTTCACCTTGCTACTTGCTACAACTGTTTTATAGTTTTTATCATTTAACTGGAACTGTTGTTAGAGGTGTATTTGCTCCAATCCTGACTGGATATATTTTTCAGAGGAATCGGAGGATTGGTGTCCGACGTTTTATGGACCTCTGCCTGTCGATGGTGCAGACAGGGACCCCCTAGTTTAGGAGTAATTTTCGGGTTGGTAGTCGGGATCACTAGGACCTCAGTTGTGTTTATTAGCTTTTGGTACCGGGTTTGTCTCCGATTTTGGATTGAGACCTTGTATTGTATATGATTCAGGATGTTGTATTATTATTATTATTATTATTGTTGTTGTTATTTTAGTAGCAGTTGTTTAGACTTTGTAGTTGATTAGACTTTTGTGTTATCTTATCGTGCTTAGATTCGTGATTGAGTACTTGTGTTATCATTATCATTTTGCTCCTCCGTTTGGAGTTGAGATCTTGACAGGTACCTATATTGATTGTATGAGATTGTTAGCTAAATAGTAGACCTAGACAGCGTTCTACCACCGATGCTACGGCGTAGGCTGGACGTACCCACGACTCATGCCCGATTTTTTGGATGCGGGTCATGACATATCTGCTTGACAACTTCTACTGTCTACGTGGTCATTTTGCGACCTAATATTTTTCGCTCACCAATGTCGTTCCATGCCAATAGTGACCTATAATTTCTTTCATATAGTGCCTCGAAAGGTGCTATCTGGATACTGGCCTGATAACTATTGTTATACGAGAATTTTAGCAAGTGAAGATAATTTTCCCAAGATCCACCAAAGTCTAGGGTACATGCTCGTAACATATCCTCCAAGGTCTGGATGGTTCTCTCTGATTGTCCGTCTGGATGGTTCTCTCTGATTGTCCGTCTGTCTGGGGGTGGTACGTCATACAGAATTTGAACTTGGTATCCAATATCTCGTGCAAGCTTTTCCAGGAATGAGAAGTAAACCTTGTATCTTGGTTTTATACTATGCTTACTGGTACACCATGTTGCCTCACAACTTATCGTATGTACAAATCTGTCAACTGCTTTGTAGACTGTTCCACTATGAAGGAAAGAAAATATGCCAATTTTGTGAGCAGATCCACTATCACCCAAATTGTATCTCGACCATCGTGGATCTAGGTAAACCGGTCACTATAGAAGCATAAAAAGTGTGGCTCAGACATATAGCACAGTTTTCTACAAATAAATCCAACAGTAGAATAACTACGCACTTTTTACTTGTTTCAAAAGAAAGATTCACACTTCTTAACACTTAATACTTTGGCGTACTTTGTCATGCCCCGGTCCCAAAATACGTAGGACTAGGACACGTAAGCATACCAGCCGCATGGATATGGCAACTCTAATATATGGAATCATAACGCACACGTACGCTGTAATATGAATGATAAATCCACAAGTAGTATAAATCTATCACAAGTTACAGGGTACAATCTAAATCTCATCCACAGAATTATAAATAAATAAATAACCAATATCTATGAAACTAGATCTTAATATAAATTATCTAAGATGATAGTCGGATGGAAACAAATCCACTGCCGAACTAGAATATACAAGAACAACACAACAAACACAATATAAGAAAATCAACTAACAACCACGGGGCTCGAAGAGAAGACCTCCTCGAAACATATGTAACCATCCGAATTTGCGCTCCTGCGAATACTCAAGAACAGCTACACCTGGAAGGGACCAGGTTCTCAGAGGGACATAACAAGATACATAGAAGCATGCCAATAATGTACTGAAATAAATATCCAATGGGACGCCTAACCGTCTATGTGAATGCAGTTTAAGAACAACATTCCCAACGCGTGGGCTATCTGGCTAAAAATGGGATTGGCATGGTTCTTTTGGAGATCCAGGGGCCTACAAAGCATATCATCTTTTGAACGACAGAGGCCGCCTGATAATATATAATATATAGTGGCCATCACCACCTGTTTCTCCGACGGAGAATCTGAGCGAACAAGAAAAAAGTGTAATGGAGCCCATACGCCTTACTTGTTATTCTCTCCACCCCATGCTCTAAGCATGTCACATCTGTAGCGCCCCGTTCTCCCGGTGCGGAGAGCGCGACTAAGAAACACAAGACGGTATCGTTCGATCGGGATAGATTGAATCAAGAACTTGTCCTCGTTATGGATTTGTTTCTTCGGAATCGATTCCCATATTCAGTGGACCGCGCCCCAAGGATCGGCTTAACGGCAGAGTCAGGAGGGACCTCTCCGCTGCTATCTTTTATTGCCTCAGTTTTCGATGTCGCTTGTTGCTTTCGTGCTTTGAGTTGGTTTTGGGATTTGCTTGTTTTCCTTGAACGGTTTCGATGGTTTTCATTATTTTCGTTCATCGACTTGTACTTCTATTCCGAGATTGGAAAGAGAGGAAGAAGTATTAATCGAGCTGTTCGTGTGCAGGTGAACGAGCAGTAGGCGGCTTACGAGCGGAGTCGTGAAGCACCTCTTTCCATCTCCCTTCCAATAATCTAAGTGAGTGGCTACCAACCCGATTAGCTAGCCCTGCTTCCAAGCTTCACGCCCTAAAATCTGCATTCTTCTTTGCCCCGATCAAACGATACCAAGTAATAATAAAAGAAACCAAGATAAAAGAGAATAGACTTGGTATATATGCTTGTCAATAAACTGCACGAACGGATACTTAATGCATGCTTGTTCGCTTGGAAATAAATCATGAAAAAATTGCTTGTCTTGTACTCTTGTTGCCTCAACCGCAATAACTTGTTACTTGTATATTGTTTGATCATGGACAACTTGTGCACAGGGTAACGGTCTCGCGGACGATGTTGGGGCACTGGCATCGATCCGGTCCGGGCGAGACATATTATTCTAGTCTCTTGTTCGGCGAAATGGCTTGCAGCACCTCTTGTACTTTCGTTGCAAACCATTCTCATCAAAGACTATCGTCTGTTATGGCAATCATGCCAGTGATCATCGTGTATATTTAAACCTGTTGCAAACTAACTTGTGTCTTCGTGGCAGGGAAGGCAAGGTAAGTATTGTGCAGGTAATTCAGACGGTCAGGTAAAACCCACCGAACGGTGGCACGTTCATTTCAGTAAATTCTATATGCTGCTTACTTGTAAATGAACTAAGGCAAGATAAAAACCTACAAATATGCATGCTTCATTAAAATAACGTGTTGATTGGTATAGTCAGGCTAGCTCGCCTTCACCAGCATGTTTCGATATGCTGACCCTCGTTGAAACAGGTTCTCCGCACTAAGGTGAACCGAGCGAGGAGCCGAAGTCGTCTTCCCGATCCAGTCCAGCTGTTGGCGCATCTTCACCGCGCCCCCTGAAGCATTTTGAAGCCAGAAGCTTGCAACTCTTCATACACAAATGCAGCTCCGTGGCAAAGCTATCCTCCAGCCTGGAGGTCCTTATCATTTTGAGTTTATAAAGGGATGTAATGTACAGGACTGCTATCTCATTTTGAGTCATCTCTTTTGTAAGCCGTTCGGCATATTAGCTAACTCGTTCAAGAGTTTGTAATAGATGTTCATTATCAATAAAGAGAACTTTTCCATGTTTCAAATATGTGTTTCAATTTATCTGCGTAGTCTGAATATGTGCTTGCTATGCAAATCATTAAAGCCTTGTGCGGGTGCAACCCCAGGCCCGCACGGCGGTCACGATTCGGGGGACGCCTCAATTGATTCTACGGAATTGGGTCGTGACATAGTGGTATCAGAGCACAGATTCAAAGTTCCTTAGACTTCGTACTGGAAAAGTTTCTTTAACGATCAAATTCCTGTGCGAACTCTTGAACTCGCTAGGCCAAAATGAGATACGTTCATGCAATAAGTCCATAATACATTATGATTCTAATATAATTTACCTTCTTTTGAAGGAATGGTACCAGCGTAATCTGCAGCGCAACCACCGAACAAAACACAGGAAAGTAGTTCGAGCACTTCGGGAAGTTCACAGAGCCAGCGAGCCATGCCAAGCATCGATCCCGTCCAATGAATGTTGCAGATGTTGGAGGCAAACCAACAAAGGGACGAGGCTCGCTATGAAAGGGCCGAGAAGTGGGCGGAAGAGAGTCAGCTCAAGTTTCAAGACAATATAGAAGCACGATTCTCAGTCCAACAGAAGCAGGTGGATGCCCTGCAACAGATCGTTCAGACTTTGGCTTCCAACCATTCCATGGCAAGAGCGCCGACTCCGGTGGAACAGCCCGTGCTTGAAGTAGAGACGCCGCAAATTCCAAGGGCGAGGGACGTGACTGCCTTCAACTTTGGCCACTTCAAGAAAGTCTGCAACACCCAATTCAACGGGACTGAGGACCCAGTCGTAGCTCTAGATTGGTTGGCCGAACTTGAAGATTACTTCGTTCTGCTAGAGGTCCCCGAAGACAAGCGCGTCGCCTGCGCGCAACTATAGCTCCGCCTCGATGCGCACGATTGGTGGGACGTGCATCGACGATCTCTCCAATTTGATCACGAAGAGGAGGCGATCTCGTGGACGACTTTTCATGCCGCGTTCGAATAGGAGTTTGTACCCCCTCCTGTCCAACGTCAGATGGAGAACGAGTTCGTGCAGCTGCGGCAAGGCAGCATGACAGTTAAAGAGTACTCCGCCGAGTTCAACAGACTCTCAAAATTCTCTAGGGCCTATTTACCTGATGTAGCGAGTCGAGCAAGAAGGTTTGAAGGTGGACTACGCCCTGTCATCCATTCGCACGTAGCCGTTTATCAGTATCGGACAATGCGTGAAGTCATGAATCATACCCTGTCGCTCGAACCACACTATCCTCACGTTCCTAGCGACGCTGTGCATACCTACACTCACAAACGCCATAGCAACGAGGGAGGAAACAACGCTGCTAAGCGACGAAACGACGGTGGTTCACACAAAGGGAACACAATGCCCTACTGTAAATTCTGTAAAAAGTCAGGGCATGCAATCGACAAATGTCGTATAGAACTTGGATTATGCCTAGCCTGTGGTGAATCAAACTATTCTGTTCGTGATTGTTCCTTGAGTCATGATCGCCATCCCCAACGTAATGTTCCCTAACGGTAAGCCCTATTCCTAAGTTTCGGGATGAAACTTCCAATTAGTTGGGTAGGATGTAGCGCCCTGTTCTCCCGGTGCGGAGAGCGCGGCTAAGAAACACAAGACGGTATCGTTCGATCGGGATAGATTGAATTAAGAACTTGTCCTCGTTATGGATTTGTTTCTTCGGAATCGATTTCCATATTCGGTGGACCATGCCCCAAGGATCGGCTTAGCGGCAGAGTCAGGAGGGACCTCTCCGCTGCTATCTTTTATTGTCTCGGTTTTCGATGTCGCTTGTTGCTTTCGTGCTTTGAGTTGGTTTTGGGATTTGCTTGTTTTTCTTGAACGGTTTCGATGGTTTTCATTATTTTCGTTCATCGACTTGCACTTCTATTCCGAGATTGGAAAGAGAGGAAGAAGTATTAATCGATCTGTTCGTGTGCAGGTGAACGAGCAGTAGGCGGCTTGCGAGCAGAGTCGTGAAGCACCTCTTTCCATCTCCCTTCCAATAATCTAAGTGAGTGGCTACCAACCCGATTAGCTAGCCCTACTTCCAAGCTTCACGTCCTAAAATCTGCATTCTTCTTTGCCCCAATCAAACGATACCAAGTAATAATAAAAGAAACCAAGATAAAAGAGAATAGACTTGGTATATATGCTTGTCAATAAACTGCACGAACGGATACTTAATGCATGCTTGTTCGCTTGGAAATAAATCATGAAAAAATTGCTTGTCTTGTACTCTTGTTGCCTCAACCGCAATAACTTGTTACTTGTATATTGTTCGATCATGGACAACTTGTGCACAGGGTAACGGTCTCGCAGACGATGTTGGGGCACTGGCATCGATCCGGTCCGGGCGAGACATATTATTCTAGTCTCTTGTTCGGCGGAATGGCTTGCAGCACCTCTTGTACTTTCGTTGCAAACCATTCTCTTCAAAGACTATCGTCCGTTATGGCAATCATGCCAGTGATCATCGTGTATATTTAAACCTGTTGTAAACTAACTTGTGTCTTCGTGGCAGGGAAGGCAAGGTAAGTATTGTGCAGGTAATTCAGACGGTCAGGTAAAATCCACCGAACGGTGGCACGTTCATTTCAGTAAATTCTATATGCTGCTTACTTGTAAATGAACTAAGGCAAGATAGAAACCCACAAATTTGCATACTTCATTAAAACAATGTGTTGATTGGTATAGTCAGGCTAGCTCGCCTTCACCATCATGTTTCGATATGCTGACCCTCGTTGAAACAGGTTCTCCGCACTAAGGCGAACCGAGCGAGGAGCCGAAGTCGTCTTCCCGATCCAGTCCAGCTATTGGCGCATCTTCACCGCGCCCCCTGAAGCATTTTGAAGCCAGGAGCTTGCAACTCTTCATACACAAATGCAGCTCCGTGGCAAAGCTATCCTCCAGCCTGGAGGTCCTTATCATTTTGAGTTTATAAAGGGATGTAATGTACATGACTACTATCTCATTTTGAGTCATCTCTTTTGTAAGCCGTTCGGCATATTAGCTAACTCGTTCAAGAGTTTGTAATAGATGTTCATTATCAATAAAGAGAACTTTTCCATGTTTCAAATCTGTGTTTCAATTTATCTGCGTACTCTGAATATGTGCTTGCTATGCAAATCATTAAAGCCTTGTGCGGGCGCAACCCCAGGCCCGTACGGCGGTCACGATTCAGGGGACACCTCAATTGATTCTACGGAATTGGGTCGTGACAACATCTATGACACGGTAATACCTCTAATAATTGCCAAGTCTACTAGCATGTAAAATTTTTAACAGCAGTTATTCCTAACGTACGGCCCACACGTACAGGAGGCCAAACCCTACACGTAAGTCCGTGATCTATATGAGACTCATAACTCGTGTAACAACTGTGTCACGGCCAATGAAACCTTAATAATACTTCATGATAATGGGGTGGTCTCATAAACAAGGTCAATGCATATACATAATAAAAATATATTACGACGACACCGTCGTTGCATCCAAGTTTCCTTGGACGTGCATTTTATATATAACAGTTAAAATATATGAACTAATGATAGAAAATAAATATGCATGCAATATATGGAATAAGAATAACAGTACAATGACAAGGTATACTTGCCTGGCAAGAAAGCTGCAAAATGTAACATCCAAATATCAAGGACACGGGATCAAGAACTAAGGCCTCCGAACAAACGTCTTCGGATGCTGAAATAGACATCACCAATATTTTTAGAATTAGGAAGTGTAAGCCCCCTGATTTTCAGTAATTATTAATTTGGATTTTTTATAATTTTTCGTAATATTCTGGGATTTTTCTGTAATTAAAACCTAGGCTTTTAATAATTAAATAATTTTTAATTGCTCTTAATTAATATTAAAATATTATGGAAATACTATTTTATGGTGTAAAATAGAAAATCGGACATAGGATAATTTTCTGTGAATTTATTGGACTCCGGAATTATTTTTAAAGCCCTAAAAACCGATGTAGAATTAAACCGAATTAAACCCGTGCAAAACGCCCAACATCCCCATGAGAGCCGAAGCCAAGCCCAAGGAGCGTTGACCCAGCCCAAACCCTAGGTCAAACCCTAGTCCAATTTCTGTATGTATAAATACATAAATTCTTAGTTTTTCTCCACAAACAAAAAAAGAAAAAAAAGAAAATTTCTAAAAATCCCCAAATCCCTAATCCCTAAACCTAACCCTAACCGAGCGCCGCCACCCTCCGGCGAGACTCCGGTGCCGCCCCTGGCCCTAGCCGCTCCCAGCCCTCGATGACCTGAACCCTAGGCTCCCGCCGACGACTCCGCCCTCTCCCTCTTCCTCCTTCCCAGAACTCCCCGCGTCTCCGTCGTCCCCCGCCCGCTCCAGCGCGCCGCCGCCTCCGGCCAGTGCCTCCGGCCACCGCAGCTCGAGCAGCAGCCCCATACCCTAACCCTAGGGTGAGTAGCACCCGGACACGACTCACTGTGTCGTGTCGACTCGGACATAACTCGGACACGAGAAATCGGACTTCACGGAGCCCTGTTCAGGTATTCTTTTCTCTCTCCTCGTAATTCCGTTTTCGATTCCGTCAGTTACGTCACGTAGACTGTATGACCCTCTCGGTGCTCGTGCAACCCGCTTGGTGCATCGCGTCCTGTGGCGATCGCAAACCGCGATCCTAAAACAGGAAAACCAACGCCCTATTTTACCCCGGAACTGAGTACGCCCTGCCAAACGGGATGACTTGGTCGTACGCGGTCTTTATCGAAATGTGCGCATCGTTGATACAAATGTGTGGGATTTCGTAGAAGTTGATTTGGATGTGCGTGCACACCGAAATCAACGCGTATCCGCGGACACCGTCCCGTATCCGTCAGTTCTGGAATGCGTCGTAACTTTGTGTACACACGTCGGATCAAAATAAAACTTGTACCATCAGACCCGTATCAATACGTTGGTCCGATGACCAAAGTTTGGTTCGATTCTGACGTTGACAAAATCTCGTATCGTGGGCCCCACAAGCTCCACAAGATCCTGACTTGTTGACACTAAGTTTGATAAAATTGGAGACCTTTGACCCTGACACGCTTTTCGGTGCAAAGTGGCCCACATGTGGACCCCGCTTTGACCCGAAAATGTCATTTTTGCCCTTGTGTCCAAATTGGACTTAAGGACAGGCGTTTCTAGCTATTTGATATTTTCTGAATCTAATGGTGATGTTTATTTCAGCAACCGGAGTAGTACCTGCAGATCACACTGAGACCAGAGCTACAGTTGGAGCCAGAACCCCAGGCAAGTGTACCTTGCCAAAACTTGCAGTCTTTGTTACTTACTTTCTTGGCTTATATATATATATATATATATTGTGGTTCATGCTTGACCTAGGACCGTGTGACTTTACTTAGCGTCCGATTCATAGTCGGGTGCCAACACCGTACGCGGCATTGTGTATTGTCATCTAGACATGGATGCTGAGACCCCATCTTTCTCGTACTTGTCCTATCAAGTACATCATAACCCAGGACACTTGATACTATTTATGAGACAGAATCTTCCTGAGATATTCATGGTGATTCTGTATAGGATACAAGTTTTATGACATAGACATTATATTCCTAGACATTATATGACTTGTTGCATTAGATATGATCTTACGTGACATGGACATGGGGCCTCGTGGACATGAGACGTATAATTACATTGGGTGGGGAGAGACACACATGCTACAGGTTGATATTATATTATGCCGGCGTCTCAGTCTTTCGCTGAGCTAGACGACCACATGATATCACTGCTACCGGCTCTCCGACACAGAGCTTGTAGTGGTTTCAGCCTGAGTACTAGTGCTGCTCTCATCTTGCATATCACTTAGCTGGTTATTTAGTGTTTCCCTATTGTTCCATTTATTACTGGAGAGATACACAGGCTACAGGTTGACTATATTATGCTGGCATCTCAGTCTCTCTCCGAGCTAGACAACTACATGATATCACTGCTACCGGCTCCCCTACACAGAGCTTGTAGAAGTCTCAGCCTGAGTACTGGTGATATTCTCACCGGTATTTCACATAGATGGTTACATATTTACCCTGTTTATCTAATCGACTATTTCACTGCATTATTATGGCTTGTATTATCTATACCTTGTTATGTCCCCTGAGGACCTGGATCCAGATTATGTCTCCAGGATTAGCAGAGTAGATCCACCAGAGTTATACAGTACAAGAGCATTAGCAGGAGCAGAAGCAGGAACAGGAGCAGTTACTGGAGTAGTACCAGATTCAGCAGACGAGTGATCACAGAGGTTATCTTCTGAGTATATACTGTTCATACTCAGTATTGGCTGTAGTTATCTTTATTCTTTTATCTTGACAGATGTATCAGACTCATTGTCGGGTTATTTCTCGAGTTTATATTCTATTGAGATATGATCTTGCTTTATGATTCTGATATTGTGGTATTTATTTTGTGGATGAGATTAGTATATTTAGACCATTAATATTGTACTACAGCTTAAGCATGCCCCGATGGATCCATTAAATTGGGTTTGTCCATCGGTGTGTGCTGCTGGCCATTATCACGCGTCCGGTCCCTCGGTATTTTGGGACTGGGGCGTGACATAGTTTTTGTGGTGGCCCATGCAGGTCTACGACTCAATTGTTCGGCCTCAACTTAGGGAACGAACAGGCCTACAATAAGAATATGATAAGTTTTTAGGATCTCATCCACTTGCTTGAAACGTTCTTGATATCCATATCGGATTCGAATTAATTTCTTGACTTGTATCATGTCTTGATTCCTGTGCGCCTCTTATAGTTTATTTTGGATGCAGAGTAATGGATCCTCGAGCAAACGACGAGACTCCTGCAAGATCACCACGAGATACTGTGGTAACCAACGAAGATGAAGTAACACTAGTGGATGAAGGTCAATCAGCTCAACAACGTAGTCAAGAGAATCAGCATGCCTCAAGAACCCAGCAAGATGACATTCCACCATCGACGCATTTCACTCCACTAATGCCCGTATTCCCACAAGGGCATGCCATGGACGGACAGCAGATATTTTAAATGATCTATACAATAATGCAAGCTCAACAAGAGGCTTTGAGTCGCGGCCTAGTAACCGCACTAGAGCAGGCAGATTTACCAGCACGACGACCAACGACGGACTCTATTTCTGATTTCCGCCAGCTGAAGCCCCGTACCTTCTTAGGCAAAGAGAAGCCCACAGAAGTTCATGAGTGGCTCACCAACACTAAACATCAATTAGAAGCAGCTGAGCTTCCACGGGAACGTTGGATGACAGCCGTCAGAATGCAGTTAACGGATAATGCATATCACTGGTGGCTATCTGAGGAGACACGGCTCGGACCAGACCGAGTCACTTGGAAAGAGTTTTTTTAGACTCTTTCAGGAGATGTACATACCAGCCATCGCTCGATTAGAACTTCGCGACAAGTTTAATCGCCTCACTCAAGACAGTATGACAGTAGAAGAGTACAACGCAGAATTCATTCGTTTGAGTTGCTTTGCCCCAACCTTGATTTCGACAGAAGAAGAGAAGGCTGAGAAGTTCTTCGACGGATTAAACATTGAGCTACAGAAACTAATTGGATCCGTTGCACCTACATCTTACACAGACGTCCTTGCTGCAGCCTGACGCATGGAGCGCGTCATCAGGAGAGAGGCCAGTCTGAAGCGATCATCCACATCAGCACCAGTCGGAGCACCACAGGAAGAAGCTACAAAGAGACCTCACATGCACCAGCCATCAGAAATATTTCCACAAGCACTACCTATCTGTCAATATTGTCGCAAGCGAGGCCATATTGAGGACGAGTGCAGACGAAAAAGGAAAGTATGTTTAGCTTGCGGATCCAGTCAGCATTCATTGAGGGAATGCCCTGAGCATCGAGAAAGAGCACCAATGGTTCACCAACAAGCGTTACCAGTACCGAGGCCAACCAATCCAGCATTGGGAGCACCACAAACGGAAGTTGAAGGAGTCCTACCACCAGCTCTAGGAGGGTATCAACCGAGGCCACCTTTGATGCCACAAGCAGCACTCTTCCAGTAAGCCCGGCAGCAGTAGAGGAATCAACTGCAAGAACGTGAACAAGCTCCAGCGATGACTTTGGAAGACGTGTAGACCCATGGAGTAGCTAATGCGCGTAATTTTTCGTAGTTATCTGTTTATAGATTTATTTTATCTCGTGCCTATTGGTTCGTGACCTCAGCCTTAACCTATGTAATTTTGAACTTGCTTATATTTGATAACCGTAGAGATTGTATAGTCTTTTGTTAATTGCTTATTTTGTTTTGTCTTTGTGAACTTGAATTAAGTTGTACCTCCTTTCATCATCATCTAGCGTACTTATATTTGTACTACCTTGACTTATGCTGCTGTTACAGCCTAGTTTTGCAAGCTCATTTTTACCAAGCTTGTTCATGACATATGTATTATTGGGTCGACACACTAATACAATTGTCTATTCAGAATCAGTATATTACGGTCTGATCAGCCTTAGTGTATTTTGGTTCGCTCTTCGCACGACTACTTCACGTGGATTGAGATATATAGTTGACTAGTATACTTGACCTCTAGATATGTCCGAGCATATCGTATCAGTTACATAACTGTACTAATACGAGCATGCGAACAAAGGATTACCAGAATAGGATATCAATCCACAATTGTCTTGACAAATCCTATTTGAATTCGTTAAACGCCTTGATCCTGATACTTCTATTCTATTACCTCACCCTTGAACTCTTTATTATTGATCTTCGTCTTCCCTTATTTCGAAAAGACGAAACCTCGTGCTTGGTATAAGTTTGATATATAGACAGTACTAGATATACCCCACAGGCCGATCGCATTGTTGATGACCCTTTTATATATGATTAAGGGAATATCATAGGTGATATGGTTGGTGTTAAAGACTTGAGGATTCAATAACATGATTAAATAAGTTGGGGCATATCTTTATTAGATGTATAGCCTTAAATGATAGATGGGTAAATTCTAAGTTGGGTAGAGACCGCAATATTCACTTGAGAGATATCCTTTAGACTGTAATCAAGTGAGATTGGATAGAGAGAACCCTACCATATTTTAATTTCGAGGACAAAATTTTTATAAGTTGGGTAGATTGTAAGCCCCCTGATTTTTAGTAATTATTAATTTGAATTTTTCATAATTTTCCGTAATATTCTGGGATTTTTCTGTAATTAAAACCTAGGCTTTTGGTAATTAAATAATTTTTATTTGCTCTTAATTAATATTAAAATATTATAGAAATAATATTTTATGGTATAAAATAGAAAATCGGACATAGGATAATTTTCTATGAATTTATTGGACTCCGAAATTATTTTTAAAGTCCTGAAAACTGATGTAGAATTAAACCGAATTAAACCCGTGCCAAACGTCCAACATCCCCATGAGAGCCGAAGCCAAGCCCAAGGAGCGTTGACCCAGCCCAAATCCTAGGTCAAACCCTAGTCCAATTTTTGTACGTATAAATACATAAATTCCTAGTTTTTCTCCACAAAAAAAAAGAAAAAAAGAAAATTTCTAAAAATCCCCAAATCCCTAATCCCTAAACCTAACCCTAACCGAGCGCCCCCACCCTCCGGCGAGACTCCGGCGCCGCCCCTGGCCCTAGCCGCTCCCAGCCCTCGATGACCTGAACCCTAGGCCCCTGCCGACGACTCCGCCCTCTCCCTCTTCCTCCTTCCCAGAACTCCCCGCGCCTCCGCCGTCCCCCGCCCGCTCCAGCGCGCCGCCGCCTCCGGCCAGTGCCTCCGGCCGCCTCAGCTCGAGCAGCAGCCCCAAACCCTAACCCTAGGGTGAGCAGCACCCGGACACGACTCACTGTGTCGTGTCGACTCGGACACAATGCGGACACGAGAAATTGGACTTCACGGAGCCCTGTTCAGGTATTCTTTTCTCTCTCCTCGTAATTCCGTTTTCGATTCTGTCAGTTGCATCGCATAGACTGTATGACCCTCTCGGTGCCCGTGTAACCCGCTCGGTGCATCGCGTCGTGTGGCGATCGCAAACCCAATCCAAAAACAGGAAAACCAACGCCCTGTTTTACCCCGGAACTGAGTACGCCCCGCCAAACGGGACGACTTGGTCGTACGCGGTCTTTACCAAAATGTGCGCGTCGTTGATACGGACGTGTAAAATTTTACAGAAGTTGATTTGGATGTGCGTGCACACCGGAATCAACCCGTATCCGCGGACACCGTCCCGTATCCGTCAGTTCTGGAACGCGTCGTAACTTTGTGTACACAGGTCGGATCAAAATGAAACTTGCGCCATCGGACCCGTAGCAATACGCTGGTTCTGTGACCCAAGTTTGGTTCGATTCTGAGAACGTTGACAAAATTGCGTATCGTGGGCCCCATAGGCTCTACTTAACGGGCAATTTTGTGATCGGCTCGTCGGAATCCAATTCTGGAAGTTCCGTTGGGTTCGTATCATCGTTCCTGACTTGTTGACACTAAGTTTGACAAAATTGGAGACCTTTGACCCTGACACACTTTTCGATGCAAAGTGGCCCACATGTGGACCCCGCTTTGACCCGGAAATGTCATTTTTGCCCTTGTGTCCAAATTGGACTTAAGGACAGACGTTTCTAGCTATTTGATATTTTCTGAATCTAATGGTGATTTTTATTTCAGCAACCGGAGTAGTACCTGCAGATCACACTGAGACCAGAGCTACAGTTGGAGCCAGAACCCCAGGCAAGTGTACCTTGCCAAAACTTGCAGTCTTTGTTGCTTACTTTCTTGGCTTATATATATATATATATATATATATATATATATATATATATATATATATATTATGGTTCATGCTTGACCTAGGACCGTGTGACTTTACTTAGCGTCCGATTCATAGTCGGGTGCCAATACCGTACGCGGCGTTGTGTATTGTCATCTAGACATGGATGCCGAGACCCCATCTTTCTCGTACTTGTCCTATCAAGTACATCATAACCCAGGACACTTGACACTATTCATGAGACAGAATCTTCCTGAGATATTCATGGTGATTCTGTATAGGATACAAGTTTTATGACATAGACATTATATTTCTAGACATTATATGACTTGTTGCATTAGATATGATCTTACGTGACATGGACATGGGGCCTCGTGGGCTTGAGACGTATGATTACATTGGGTGGGGAGAGACACACAGGCTACAGGTTGATATTATATTATGCCGGCGTCTCAGTCTTTCGCTGAGCTAGACGACTACATGATATCACTGCTACCGGCTCCCCGACACAGAGCTTGTAGTAGTTTCAGCCTGAGTACTAGTGCTTCTCTCATCTTGCATATCACTTAGCTGGTTATTTAGTGTTTCTCTATTGTTCCATTTATTGCTGGAGAGACACACAGGCTACAGGTTGACTATATTATGCAGGTGTCTCAGTCTCTCTCTGAGCTAGACAACTACATGATATCACTGCTACCGGCTCCCCTACACAGAGCTTGTAGAAGTCCCAGCCTGAGTACTGGTGATGTTCTCACCGGCATTTCACATAGATGGTTACATATTTACCCTATTTATCTCATTGACTATTTTACTGCATTATTATGGCTTGTATTATCTGTACCTTATTATGTCCCCTGAGGACCTGGATCCGAATTATGTCCCCAGGATTAGCAGAGGAGATCCACCAGAGTTATACAGTACATGAGCATTAGCAGGAGCAGAAGCAGGAACAGGAGCAGTTACTGGAGTAGTACCAGATTCAGTAGAAGAGTGATCACCGAGGTTATCTTCTGAGTATATACTGTTCATACTCTGTATTGGCTATAGTTATCTTTATTCTTGTATCTTGACAGATATATCAGACTCATTGTCGAGTTATTTCTCGAGTTTATATTCTATTGAGATATGATCTTGCTTTATGATTCTGATATTGTGGTATTTATTCTGTGGATGAGATTAGTATATTTAGATCATTATTGTTGTATACAGCTTAAGCACGCCCCGATGGATCCATTAAATTGGGTTTGTCCATCGGTGTGTGCTGCTGGCCATTGCCACGTGTCTAGTCCCTCGACATTTTGGGACTGGGGCGTGACAGGAAGATAGCTAGAAATCACTACCCTTTCTTCCAATTTGGACACAGGGGCAAAACAGTAATTTTGGATCAAAGTGAGGTCCACGTGTGGCCCACTTTGCACCAAAAAGTGTGCCAGGGATAACGGTCTCTAAATAGGGCAAATTATAGGTCAAACTAACTCTAAAAGTCAGTACGAACTCAACGGTATGTCCAATTATGGATTCCGATGAGCCGAACACAACTTTGCCCAAAAAGTCAACCGTGGGGCCCGCCAATAGGCGACTTGGTCAACTATCTCAGAATTGCGTGAAAATTGGGTCACAGGACCGGCGTGATTCCACAAGTCCAGTGGTGCAAGTTTTGTCTCATTCTGGCGAGCGTGCACTAAATGCAGAGCGCTTTGTAAAAGTTGTGACACGGGAGATTTTCTGCGGATACGGGCTGATTCCGACGTGCACACGCGTCCGAATCAATTTCCGTGAAAGTCCACACGTCTGGGTATACCACGTGCACCTTTTGGTATACTTGAACATGACAGGGCAGACCCGTTTGGCGGGGCGCGATCCGTATCGCAATTTTTGGAAATTAAAATAAAATAGGTTTTCGAGATTTTTAACCTATTTTAGTTTTACATACAGCAACAAATAAAATATTATATTTAACAGGAAATAAACTATGTTAGGTGGCCTTTGCATACCAAAAAGAAAAACCAAATTCGAATCTCTGTGGTGGGAGATACAAGTCCGTGAACATAGGTAGTTATCGCAGTTTTCTGCGATACCCAAAAGTTGTCATTTTTTGTCTAATTGGACGCTGTTTTTGCCTAGATTTACGCATTGTTCGAGGTCAACTATCACACAGATATGGAAGGGGGTTAGATCATGAACGTATCGATGAAGACAGGGTCGAGTTTGGTCGCGCGAGGAGACGGAAAACTACACTGGAAGTTGGGTTGCTGTAGTCAGATTCTGCGGCGTTCTCGCGCGATCCCGCACGATCGTCCAACCGAGCGGCCGGCCGGCGGTGGCTATGTGGTGCCCGGCAGCGGCTTTCCAGGGTGGTGTGGCACTGAGCGGTCTGGAGGTGTCGAGGGGATTAGGGTTTATGAAAGCGTTATTATATATATAGATATATAAGCGAGGGAGGGGGGGTTTCTCAGCGTGCGGGGGTGTTTTGCCGCCGCTGCTGCTGGCTTATTTGCTGCGGGTGCGGGTAGGCATTAGGCGGGTAGGTTTAGGATATTGGGTAGGGATCCATTAACACTTTTTTTTCTTTCTCTTTTCTTTCTTTCTTTCTATTTCTAATTCTCTTTTTCCATTTTCTTTTCTTATTTATAATTCCTTTTAATAAACCTTATATATATATATATATATATATATATATATATATATATAAATTTTAGAAATTATTTTTAGTGTATACAATAATCTATCAACTGTCCACATGGTCTCCTACATGGAATAAATTAGTAAAAATTTATAATTGCTCCATAAAATCCTAAATGCATCAAATACCTAGCATAAAAATCCAATAAATTCTATTTCTTCTAATTAGCTACTAAATACTATAAATTAATTAAATAATTAATTAAAAAGAGTAATACATTTTTTTGAAATTAGGGATTTTATATTCTATCCAACTTATAAAAATTTCGTCCTCAAAATTAAAACTAAGCCACGATAGAAAGTCAAGGATGATATAAGATAGAGATTTGCAGCTTATTATGTACCTTCCTCTATCCTAACCTCCATGATTTTTTAATTGTCATGGGGATATTTGAAGGGCTATAATTTGCATTATTTAAAATGCAAGGTTAGATTTAAATGAGGGGCGATGTTGTGCGTTGCACATTCCAAAAATTATGGAGAAAATTCATATGAACGAAAAATAGGTTTCTTCATGTGTCATGTCCAATGGTGTTGACACCCTATTGCATTTGCATAAAAGAACCCAACAATTGGAAAATTGTACAAAGCTGGAAATTGGATTAAATTAATCAAAATTAATGCGCAAGGTGTTCTGGAATTAATTAGATGTACATGGGATTAAAATTAGGTGGGACACAAGGGTCATGGGCATAGGGGACTCAGAGTAGAATATTGTTATAGATTGGGTTGTACGAAACGGGTCAAGATTGTGTCTCCAATTTTGATTGAAACGCACAATAATACAAAGTTAGAATTATTTAAAATTTAATAATAATGTCCGCGACGAATATTGTGCGACTAAAATATAGCACAAGAGAGCATATTTATAAGTTACGCAAAGGTCAGAATAGATGGTGGGCATGTCTAGGACAATGATGTAAAGTTTTTAGGAAAGCAGTGGCTAGTGTAGTGCTCCAAGTATCGAAGCAACGGTAAGGTGCGCTAACTGATATAAATATTGTATAATTAAATGTCGTGTCCTATTTCCAATTGGATACAAACTAGCCCTAGTTTCTCTATCTAACCAAGTAGGCCTAATTTTTGGGTGAGAAAGTTTACAATCTACCCAACTTAAAATAATTTTGTCCTCAAAATTAAAATAAGGCATAATTTGTTAATCCTTCATGTACATAAGGCAAGTCAATCGCAATCTCTTTGCGATAATTAAAATTCTAATCAAATATATCGCAATCACTTCAAGGTTACGATAATCACTGTTCCAATCAAAATTCAACCTATTGTAATCTCTTCTCACTTTTTCAAATTATCAATATCCAAATTTAAATTAAATCCATATAACATCTTCAAGAATTAAATACGCATATAAATTTTATATCACGATCTCCAACTATCATAATCTCCTCTAGAAAATAATTCTAGTCCAATATCATTCCTATTTTCACTTATGAATTTTTGTATTCTTTAATTTTTTTTAATTCAATTCACATTATCTCTATTTCAAATAGGTAATCCAACAATCAAATTTTAACTCTTAATTTAAATCATCAAATTATAAAAAATTTAAATTTAATCCACCATTGGTCAAGTCTAAAATTCTATATTTATCCTCAAAATTCAAATTGATGATTTACCTTCAATATTCAAAATTTAAATCATGTACTTAAAGTATAAATATTTGATCCGACATATCAAGATTTCAAAATTCATTAAATACTCATCATCTAACTCCTTCTTCTAAAATTCTCTATATTTAAAATGGCTTAAACTCTCCATCTAATCCTACTTGATCACAATCTAAAAAAATTTAACCTCAAATTAACAATGCGACTTCTACCCAACTTAGAATTTATCCATCCATCATATAAGGCTATAAACTTAAGAAAAATATTCCTTAATTTATTTACTCATGTCATTCAATCCTCAAAACCTTAACACCAATTATATCATATATGATATGCCCTTAATCAATTATAAAAGATAGTCACCAAATAATGTAATTGGCCTATGGGTATATCTAGTACTATCTGTATATCAAACTTATACCAAGCACGATATTTCATCTTTCCAAAATAAGGGAAGATGGAGATCAATAATAAAGAGTTCAAGGGAGAGGTAATTGAATAGAAGTATAGGGATCAAGGCGTTTAAAGAATTCAATGAGAATTGTCAGGGCAGTTGTGGATTGAAATTCTATTTGGTAAATCCTTATTCGCATGCTCGTATCAGTATAGTTATGTAACCGATACGATATGTCAGACATGTCCAGGGGCAAGTATATTCGTCTACTACTATATATCTCAATCAACGTAAAGTAGTCATGCAAAGAGTGAACCAAGCGCACTAAGGTTAGCTAGACCTTAATACACCGATTCTGATTTAGATAATGTATCAGTGTAGCACTCCAATAATACATGTGTCATGAACAAGCTCGATAAGGAATAAGCTTGCAAAACTAGGCTATAATAGCAACATACGTCAAGGTAGTACAACAAATATAAGTACGCTAGATTGTGATGAAAGAAGGTACAAATAATTCAATTTCACAAAAAAGACTCTACAATCTCTACAGTTGTCATACTAACTCCTTGTTTAAGTCGCTAGTCGTCCAAATAGGGGTATGGACCTCTAAGTGTTACAGTCTGAATAACCACTGTCGTCTTATGCTAGCATACAGGTAATGTCATTCAATTATACTTCAATAATAGGTCAAAAGACTATGTGATACTATATTGTGAGGTATACTACCCAACTTATAAAAATAACCTAATACTGTAATTGCCTTGAGGGGATTCTTCAGAATAACCTGGTCCTTGTAAATAAAGTAGAACTCTTATTAGGGTATACGAGAAAAGATCTTGGTACTCATTAAGGTCTCCTATTGTATTATATAGGTAGTGGTCACTTTAAGTCTTAATCATAGTATTTATAGAACAAGTGTCAATAGTAAAATGGAAAAGTTACTGGCCTTCAAGGAAAAAGGGGATATAACTCGTATCGAGGTGTGGTATAAGTTACGCGATTTAAGACTAAGGTATAACTATAAAATTATAATCTAAAGGAATACTCAACTACCAATGTCACGCCCCAGTCCCAAAAGTACATAGGACTAGGAACACGTAAGCATGCCAGCCGCATGGATATGGCAACTCCAATATATGGAAACCAAATCCATACGTATGCTGTAATATGAATATCAAATCCACAAGTGGTATAAAATGTAATACAAGTCACATGGGAAAATCTAAATCTCATCCACCAAAATCATATAGAAATAAATAACCAGTATCTATATAACTAGATCTCAACATAAATATCTAAGGATGATAGTTGGATGGAAACAAATCCACTACCAACTCGAATGGAAAAGTACAACACAACAAATACAATATAGGAATACCAGCTAACGACCATGGGCTCGAAGAGAAGACATCCTCGCAACACAAGTAATCATCCAAATCTGCGCTCCTGCAATTACTCAAGAATAGATACACCTGGCAGAGGACCAGGTCCTCAGAGGGACGTAACAAGATACAGAAAAGCGAGCCAACTTGAATATAGTAAACATGCATATTATTTAAAAATAAATAAGTACGCTGTACAAGACCATCTATATGAATGCAAATGA
This sequence comes from Iris macrosiphon, assembly GCA_036927795.1. Lineage (NCBI taxonomy): Eukaryota > Viridiplantae > Streptophyta > Magnoliopsida > Asparagales > Iridaceae > Iris > Iris macrosiphon. The sequence goes on along the minus strand of JAYESA010000004.1, from coordinate 331,332,158 downwards.
GGACAACTTTTCGACGTATGGGCAAGGGTAGGCTACTCGATCTAATCTTCACAACTCATACGCTCGTTAGTGGACATCATCAGCCGACATACCTCTGGGGTAGCGACCCTCGGACTCCATCAATCGACATACCTCGGGGGTAGCGACCATCGGACACGACCACCATAGTGCGTGCTAGTTACTATGGTTTACCAGAGTGGTTAAAAGCCCATACGCCTAATGATTGTCCTCGATGATACTAAGTGCCATGTGTGTGTCAACATATCTAATACATAGTAATGACTGGAAGAAAACTACACATGCAAGAAATATACCGAAATACAATAAATATACAGAAATATACTAAGCATGCAAAATACTGTAAGCAATTTGGCAAGGTATCTTGCCTGGGGTCCTACTGCTGGTATGAATCAGAGTCCAAGTCACAGTCCAAATAGCCTATGTATTACAAATTTATCACGTCAAAAGATAATTTATTTTAATTTATTTAATTCTGGAATAATTATTCTAAAATCCTATTTTAATCTTATTATTCTAATTTTTATGTTAATTTCTAAATTTTGTCCAAAGAAACTGAATTTTATCAACTCGAGACTCATGGCACGCAAATCGAGACGATCTGTTGACCGAAAAGTCAACCGACACAAACTCAACTTTCATGCATGATTTTCTGTAGATTTTAGCGTCAAAAATATGCTAGAATTTACGGCTCGTCCGAATTCAATTTCGTTTGGGAAATATGGCACATACAAATTTTGTATTGTGCACCGATGGTTAAATTCTAACCTAGAAGTTCTACAGAATTAATAGTATATAAATACTTCGAATTAAATTTTGGGAAAAATATATGTCAATGATCTCGATAATAGATTTCCAAAACTTTAAACGGTTCATGATTCTGATTCCTGGTTCTCCCGGAATCGCGAAAATATTAAAACACGTCTATTTTCGGACATACTGTGCTCTACTAATTTTCCAGAATTTAATACTCATAATTTCGTAAAATAAATTATATAATAAGAAATCTAACCTCAATATCTTTCTAACGCAAGAAACTAGGCCTCGTTTTGAGTCCGGAGCTATGCGCAATGGCTTGTGGAAGATGAAGGAACCCTAGATGGCAATTCTACAAAATCTCTCTCTCTAAAAAAATAATGGGATAATTAGGGTTATTATATTATATATATATAGGGATTGAGCGGCTGAATGAAAGTTGATAGGAGGGTGACACATGTCATGATTTGATTGGATGGTTTTGGTTATATTATTTGATTTTGATTTGCCTTATCAAAACATTATTTAAGTCATTTTAAATCTAAATAACTCAAAATAAATATTAAAAATAATCATAAAAATTTGAAAAAATTACAGAAAATATATTTTGAATTTAAAAACTCTAGAAAAATATTTGGGATAATTTTATATTCATATATTTCCTACTATAATTAGGAGAAGCTCTAAACATTAGTTTTATCCATTTAACTAAAAATAAATACTAACATTATTCCAAAAATTCTAAAATAATTCCAGAAAATATATAATAATATTATAAATCCTAGAAAATAACGTTGGTCCATTTTATATTCCTGGGATTGCACAATAAATTCTACAAGTCCTAAAAATTAGTTATTAGCCTAATTACTCCCAATAAATACTAAAAATACTCAAAAAATTCCCAGAAAATTCTAGAAAATATATTTTATTATTTAGAACCTAAAATAAAAGTTTGGGATATTTTTAATTAAGTTTGAACATAAAATAAATTCTTCAAAGTCCTAAAAAATTAGTGTTACTAGTTTTTAATTAACTAAAAATTATGGAAAAATCTCAATAATCTAAAATAGCCTAAAAATAATTCTAAATAAATATTTATATAAGTAAATATACTAAAAAAATTTATTTTCTAATTAACTAAGAGAATACTCTAAATAAATTCAACATCTATAATAAATATAATAATATAAAATATACACAAAATACCTATTTTGGGTGAGGGAGTTTACAATCTACCCAACTTAAAACAATTTTGTCCTCGAAATTAAAATAAGGCATAATTTGTTAAATCTCTCACATTCGTACATAAGGTACGTCAATCGCAATCTCTTCCAAAAATTTAAATAACAAAATCTATTCAAATCTATCGCGATCACTTCAAAATTAAGATAATCATTGTTCAAATCAAAATTTAACCTATTATAATCTCTTCTCACTTTTCCAAATCATCAATATCCAAATTTAAATTGAATCCATATAATATCTTCAAGATTTTAATAACCCATATCAAATTTTACCTCACGATCTCCAACTATCATAATCTCCTCTAGAAGTAATTCGAGTCCAATATTATTCCTATTTTCACTTATAAATTTTTGTATTCTTCAACTTTTTAAATTCCGTTCACATTCTCAATATTTCAAATAGGTAGTCCAACCATCAAATTTTAATTCTTAATTTAAATCATCAAATTGAAAAATAATTTAAATGCAGTCCACCAATGTTCAAGTCTGAAATTATATATTTATCCTTCAAATTCAAATTGATGATTTTACCTTCAATAATCAAAAATTTAAATTATGTACTTAAGGTATAAATATTGGGTCCTCAATATCAAGATTTTTAAAATTCATTAATCCTCATCATCTTAGTCATTCTTCTAAAATTCTCAAAATTAAAATGGCTTGAACCTCTCCCAATCTAATCTTACTCGATCATAATCTAAAAGAAATTCCTCTCGAGTTGCCAATGCACTGCTACCCAACTTAGAATTTACCCATCTATCACAGAAGGATATATACTTTAAAAAAATATTCCTTAATTTATTTACTCATGTCATTCAATCCTCAAAACTTCAACGCCGATTATATCATATATGATATGTCCTTAATTACGAAAGAATAATCCTCAAGTATGTGATCGGCCTATGGGGTATATCTAGTACTCTCTATGTATCAAACTTATACCAAGCACGAGGTTTCGTCTTTCCGAAATAAGAGAAGACGGAGATCAATAATAAAGAGTTCAAGGGCGAGGTAATAGAATAGAAGTATCGGGATCAAGGAGTTTAAAGAATTCAAATATGAAATGTCAAAGCAGTTGTGGATTGCAGTCCTATTTTGGTAATTCCTATTCACATGCTCGTATTAGTACAGTTATATAGCAGATACAATACGCTCAGACATGTCTAGAGGGCAAGTACATTCGTCTACTAATCACTATATATCTTAATCCACGTGAAGCAGTTATGCGAAGGGCGAATCAATGCACTAAGGTTAGCTAGACCTTAATACACAAATTCTGAAATGTATTAATGTATGCATCCACTAATACATATATAGTGAACAAGCTTGATGAAAGAATAAGCTTGCAAAACTAGGCTATAATAGCGACATAAGTCAAGGTGGTACAACAATTATAAGTACGCTAGATGATGATGAAAGGAGGTACAAGTCAATTCAAGTTCACAAAAAAAAAAAAAAAAAACATAAGCAATAATACTAAAGACCCTACCATTCTCTATAGTTATCATACAACCTCCTTGTCTATGTCGCTAGTCGACCAAATGGGGGCAAGGACCTCTAAATTCTATTGTCTGAATAAACACTGTCGTCTTTGCTAGCATACAATTAATGTCATTCAGTTACACTTCATTAATGGATCACAAGGACTATATGATACTAGGTGGTGAGGTATACTACCCAACTTAAAATGATTTAACTACTATTGTATTGTCTTAAGGATACCGTAAAAGCTTCTGTTAAGGTCTATGAGAAGGGGTCTTGGTACTTTATTGGGGTATCCTCTTCTATTACATAGGTCATGGTCATCTTACATCTTAGTCATAGTGCTTATAGAACAAGTGTCAATAGTAAGGATAGAAGAGTTACTGGCCGTTTAAGGGGAAAAGGGATCTCGCTTATATCGAGGTAAGGGTACAAATTACGCGATTTAAAAACTAAGGGTTAATCATCGGTCACAATCTACAAAATAACTTAAACTTATCAAGTTCTAACTACCAAGCATAAAAATTCTCACATTCAAGGCTACAACTATAATCCTAGCAAACTATGAGCCCGTAACAAAGAATAAAATTACTTGGCCTACTATCCAAAGTGTCAGATGGCACGAGTTGAAAGATGAAGAGAAGAAACGTGATTAGTCGTCGCAAAATAGCGAGCGCTATGGTCGTAGGGGAACAATATATAAAACTAAGATAGAGGGCTCTAGATAGCATCATGGTTCTCTAAGGGAAGTGGGGTGTTAGTTGCTATGTTTGAGGTATGATTAGGAAAATATTCTATACATTGCTCTTGGCTTTCTAAGGTACTGCCTGCTCATCTCAAGACAAGAACCTAAATTTAGTTCTCCAATACTTATCTAACTACGAAGGTTAGGTTTAGTCCTAATATTCAATTTTGGTTTTCTATTGGTTCCTCAATACTAGGGTCAACCATTATGGTAAAACTTCTAACTATCTCTAGTAGTGTCTATACTACTCTCAAGTCTTCTTAATACATCAAGGGGTAATGGTATACCAATCTAAAGATAAGGAATTATAGGGTTCACTAGATATTCTAAACTTAGTGGTGTGTCTATATTCTTGTTATATTCTTAATAGGTGTGCTACCCTAATTATCATCCTAATAACAAGGGTTCCTATATTCTAGCAGAAGGCTATACTCAAAGAACTATAAGGGAAGTACAGGAATCAAGCAGGATACAATTATTCAGATAGAACAGATTAGAAGAAAGATGAGTCGTAGTCAAATGTGGATGAGATCCTATACTCTAATCCTATTTGCAGGCTTGCTCGGTACAGTAACGTAACCGAGACAATATGCTCTCGACCTGCATGGGCCACCACAAAAACATGTCATGCCCCAGTCCCAAAAGTACATAGGACTAGGAACACGTAAGCATGCCAGCCGCATGGATATGGCAACTCCAATATATGGAAACCAAATCCATACGTACGCTGTAATATGAATATCAAATCCACAAGTGGTATAAAATATAATACAAGTCACATGGGAAAATCTAAATCTCATCCACCAAAATCATATAGAAATAAATAACCAGTATCTATATAACTAGATCTCAACATAAATATCTAAGGATGATAGTTGGATGGAAACAAATCCACTACCAACTCGAATGGAAAAGTACAACACAACAAATACAATATAGGAATACCAGCTAACGACCATGGGCTCGAAGAGAAGACATCCTCGCAACACAAGTAATCATCCAAATCTGCGCTCCTGCAATTACTCAAGAACAGATACACCTGGCAGAGGACCAGGTCCTCAGAGGGACGTAACAAGATACAGAAAAGCGAGCCAACTTGAATACAGTAAACATGCATATTATTTAAAAATAAATAAGTACGCTGTACAAGACCATCTATATGAATGCAAATGAGGACAATTTTTCGACGTATGGACAAGGGTAGGCTACTCGATCTAATCCTCACAACTCATACGCTCGTCAGTGGACATCATCAGCCGACATACCTCTGGGGTAGCGACCCTCGGACTCCATCAATCGACATACCTCGGGGGTAGCGACCATCGGACACGACCACCATAGTGCGTGCTAGTTACTATGGTTTACCAGAGTGGTTAAAAGCCCATACGCCTAATGATTGTCCTCGATGATACTAAGTGCCATGTGTGTGTCAACATATCTAATACATAGTAATGACTGGAAGAAAACTACACATGCAAGAAATATATCAAAATGCAATAAATATACAGAAATATACTAAGCATGCAAAATACTGTAAGCAATTTGGCAAGGTATCTTGCCTGGGGTCCTGCTGCTGGTATGAATCAGAGTCCAAGTCACAGTCCAAATAGCCTATGTATTACAAATTTATCACGTCAAAAGATAATTTATTTTAATTTATTTAATTCTGGAATAATTACTCTAAAATCTTATTTTAATCTTATTATTCTGATTTTTATGTTAATTTCTAAATTTTGTCCAAAGAAACTGAATTTTATCAACTCGAGACTCATGGCACGCAAATCGAGACGATCTGTTGACCGAAAAGTCAACCGACACAAACTCAACTTTCATGCATGATTTCCTGTAGATTTCAGCGTCAAAAATATGCTAGAATTTACGGCTCGTCCGAATTCAATTTCGTTTGGGAAATATGGCACATACAAATTTTGTATTGTGCACCGATGGTTAAATTCTAACCTAGAAGTTCTACAGAATTAATAGTATATAAATACTTCGAATTAAATTTTGGGAAAAATATATGTCAATGATCTCGATATTAGCTTTCCAAAACTTAAAACGGTTCATAATTCTAATTCCTGGTTCTCCCGGAATCGCGAAAATATTAAAACACGTCTATTTTCGGACATACTGTGCTCTACTAATTTTCCAGAATTTAATACTCATAATTTTGTAAAATAAATTGTATAATAAGAAATTTAACCTCAATATCTTTCTAACGCAAGAAACTAGGCCTCGTTTGGAGTCCGGAGCTATGCGCAATGGCTTGTGGAAGATGAAGGAACCCTAGATGACAATTCTACAAAATCTCTCTCTCTAAAAAAATAATGGGATAATTAGGGTTATTATATTATATATATATAGGGATTGAGCGGCTGAATGAAAGTTGATAGGAGGTGACACATGTCATGATTTGATTGGATGGTTTTGGTTATATTATTTGATTTTGATTTGCCTTATCAAAATATTATTTAAGTCGTTTTAAATCTAAATAACTCAAAATAAATATTAAAAATAATCATAAAAATTTGAAAAAATTACAAAAAATATATTTTGAATTTAAAAACTCTAGAAAAATATTTGGGATAATTTTATATTCATAGATTTCCTACTATAATTAGGAGAAGCTCTAAATATTAGTTTTATCCATTTAACTAAAAATAAATACTAACATTATTCCAAAAATTCTAAAATAATTCCAAAAAATATATAATAATATTATAAATCCTAGAAAATAACGTGGGTCCATTCTATATTCCTGAGATTGCACAATAAATTCTACAAGTCCTAAAAATTAGTTATTAGCCTAATTACTCCCAATAAATACTAAAAATATTCAGAAAATTCTCAGAAAATTCTAGAAAATAAATTTTATTATTTAGAACCTAAAATAAAAGTTTGGGATATTTTTAATTAAGTTTGAACATAAAATAAATTCTTCAAAGTCCTAGAAAATTAGTGTTACTAGTTTTTAATTAACTAAAAATTATGGAAAAATCTCAATAATCTAAAATAGCCTAAAAATAATTCTAAATAAATATTTATATAAGTAAATATACTAAAAAAATTTATTTTCTAATTAACTAAGAGAATACTCTAAATAAATTCAACATCTATAATAAATATAATAATATAAAATATACACAAAATACCTATTTTGGGTGAGGGAGTTTACAACCAAGCACAAAATTTTAAAATTTAAGATTACAACTATAATCCTAGCAACTATATATCCTTAACATAAGATAAAATTACTTGGTCTATTATCAGAGGTGTCAGGTGGTACGAGTTGAAAGATGAAGAAAAGAAGAACGTAATTTAGTCGTCGCACAATTAGTGAACGTTAAGATTGCAGAGGAACACGATATAAAATTAAAAGAGAGGGACTCTATATGGTTTTCTAAGGAGGAGTGTTATGCTAGTTTCTATGTTCGAGGTATGCTCAAGGAAAAAGTGTTGATTACATTCCTCTTGGCTTCCTAAGGTACTGTCTGCTTAATAACAAGACAAAAATCTAAATTTATGGTTCTAATATTTTCTCAATATGAAAGTTATGTTTAGTCCTAATATTTAACCTTGGATTTCTATTGGTTCCTCAATACTAGGGTCAAACAACATGATCAAATTTCTAACTAACTCTAGTAGTGTCTATACCTTTCTCAAGTTATCATAAATATATCGAGGGGTAAGGGTAAATCAATCTACAAGTAAGGGTGCTATGGTTCATTAGGTAGTAAAGAATGCTAGGGTTCATTAAGCATTCAGATCTTAGTGATGTATCAATACTCTAGTTGTATTCTTAGTAGGAATATTATCCTAATTATCATCCTAATAACAGGGATTCCCATACTCTAGGAGAAGGCTATACTCAAGGAACTATTAGGAAAGTACAGGAATCAAGCAGGATGCAATTATTCAAGTAGAACAGATTGGAAGAAAGGTGAATCATAGTCAATTGTGGATGAGATCCTATACTCTAATCCTATGTGCAGGCTTGCTCGGTACAGTAACATAACCGAGACAATATGCTCTCGACCTGCATGGGCCACCACTAAAAATATGTCACGCTCCAGTCCCAAAATACGTAGGACTAGGACACGTAAGCATGCCAGCCGCATGGATATGAAAACTCCAATATATGGAACCATAACACATACGTACGCTGTAATATGAATAATAAATCCATAAGTGGTATAAATCTATCACAAGTCATAAGGTACAATCTAAATCTCATCCACAGAATCATATATAATAAATAACCAATATCTATGAAACTAGATCTCAATATAAAGTATCTAAGATGATAGTCGGATGGAAACAAATCCATTGCCGAACTAGAATATATAAGTACAACACAACAAACACAATATAAGAATATCAACTAACAACCACGGGGCTCGAAGAGAAGACCTCCTCGAAACATATGTAACCATCGAATCTGAAATAACAGCTACACCTAGAGGAGACCAGATCCTCAGAGGGACATAACAAGATACATAGAAGCATGCCAATAATGTACTGAAATAAATATTCAATGGGACGCCTAACCATCTATGTGAATGCAGTTTAAGAACAACTTTCCCAACGCGTGGGCTATCTGGCTAAAAATGGGATTGACATGGTTCTTTTGGAGATCCAGGGGCCTACAAAGTATGTCGTCTTTTGAACGGCAGAGACCGCCTGATAGTATATAATATATAGTGGTCATCATCACCCGTTTCTCCGGCGGAGAATCCGGGCGAACAAGGGAAAAGTGCAAAGTAGCCCACACGCCTTACTTGTTGTTCTTCCTACCCTATGCTCTAAGTATGTCACATCCATGACACGGTAATACCTCTAATAGCTGTCAAGTCTACCAGTATATAAAGTTTCTAACAATAGTTATTTCTAACGCACGGCCCACACGTACATGAGGCCAAATCCTGCACGCAAGTCTGCGATCTATATGAGACTCACAACTCCTATAACAACTGTGTTATGACCAATGAAACCTTAATGATGCTTCATGATAATGGGGTTGTCTCATAAACAAGGTCAATGCATATACATAATAAAAATATATTACGACGACACCATCGTTGCATCCAAGTTTCCTTGGACGCGTATTTTATATATAGCAGTTAAAATATATGAACTAATAACAAAAAATAAAGATGCATGCAACATATGGAATAAGAATAACAGTACAATGGCAATGTATACTTGCCTGACAAGAAAGCTACAAAATATAACATCCAGATGTCAAGGACACGGGATCAGGAACTAAGGCCTCCGAACAAACATCTCCGGATGCTGAAATAGATATCACCAACATTTCTAAAATTAGCAAGATAGCTAGAAATTACTACTCTTTCGTCCAATTTGGACAAAGGGGCAAAATAGTAATTTCAGGTCAAAGTGGGTCCACGTGTGGCCCACTTTGCACCGAAAAGCATGCCAGGGATAACGGTCTCTAAATGGAGCAAATTATAGGTCAAACCAACTCAAAGTCAGTATAAACTCAATGGTATATCCAATTATGGATTCCGATGAGCCGAACACAAATTCGCCCAAAAAGTCAACCGTGATGCCCGTCAATAGGCGACTTGGTCAACTGTCTCAGAATTACGTAAAAATTGGGTCACAGGACCGGCACGATACCACGAGTCCAGTGGCACAAGTTTTGTCGCATTCTGACGAGCGTACACTAAATGCGCAGGGCTTTATAAAAGTTACGATACGGGAGATTTTTTGCGAATATGGGCTGATTTCGACGCGCACATGCGTCCGAATCAGTTTTCGTGAAAGCCCACATGTCCGGGTTACCGTGCGCACCTTTTGGTATACTTGGTACACGACAAGGCGGACCCGTTTGGCGGGACGTGCTCCGTATCGTAATTTTTGAAAATTAGAAAAAATAGGTTTTTGGGATTTTTAACCTATTTTAATTTTACATACAGCAAAAAATAAAATATTGTATTTGACAAAAAATAAACTAGGTTAGGTGGTCTTTGCATACCATAAAAAAAATAGAATTCGCATCTCTGTGGTGGGAGATATAAGTCCGTGAATATAGGTAGTTACCGCAGTTTTCTGCGATACCCAAAAGTTATCATTTTTTGCCAACTTGGACACTATTTTTGCCTAGGTTTATGCGCTGTTCGAGGTCAACTAACACAGAGATACGGAAGGGGGTTAGATCGTGAACGTACCGGTGAAGACGGGATCGAGTTTGGTCGAGCGAGGAGACGAAAAACTACGTTGAAAGTTGGGTTGTTGTAGTCAGATTCTGCGACGTTCTCGTGCGATCCCGCGCGATCGCCCAACCGAGCGGCTGGCCGGCGGTGGCTACGCGGTGCCCGGCGATGGCTTACCAGGGTTGTGCGGCGCTGAGCGGTCTGGAGGTGTCGAGGGGATTAGGGTTTATGAAAGAGTTATTATATATATATATATATATATATATATATATATATATATATATATATATATATATATATATATATATATATATATATAAGCGAGGGGGGGGGGTTCTCAGCGCGCGGAGGGTGTTTTGCCGCCGCTGCTGCTGGCTTATTTGCTGCGGGTGCGGGTAGGTATTAGGTGGGTATGTTTAGGATGTTGGGTAGGGATCCATTAACACTTTTTTTTGCTTTCTCTTTTCTTTCTTTCTTTCTATTTCTAATTCTCTTTTTCTATTTTTTTTTCTTATTTCTAATTCCTTTTAATAAACCTTATATATATATATAAATTTTAGAAATTATTTTTAGTGCATACAATAATCTATCAACTGTCCACAGGGTCTCCTACATAGAATAAATTAGAAAAAATTTATAATTGCTCCATAAAATCCCTAATGCATCAAACACCTAGCATAAAAATCCAATAAATTCTATTTCTTCTAATTAGCTACTAAATACTATAAATTAATTAAATAATTAATTAAAAAGGGTAATACATTTTTTTGAAATTAGGGGTTTTACACACTTTTCATTAATTTCAGAGGATGGCACACTATTTAGAGAACATAAAAGTGGCACACTTCCGGAGAATTATGAAAGTTGGCACACAAACAAACTTTCCTCTATCAACGTTTAATACAGCAGACTAACAGCTGATAGAGACAGAAACCGAAGATTCAGAAGTCATCATTACAGCAGAGCTGCGGTACACAGACCCAGGTTGTCGTTTAGCGACCCCGCCGCTGTGCCAACTTTCTCAAAAGTGCACCGCTGTGCCAACTACTTTAAAAATGTGCCGCTGTGCCAACTTTCTTAAAAGTGCATTGCTGTGCCAACTACTTCAAAAGTGCGCCATTGTGCCAACTTTCTCAAAAGTGCACCGCTGTGCCAACTACTTCTAAAGTGCGTCATAGTACCAACTTCTTTAAAAATACGTCGTAGTGCCAATACCTTCAAAAATGTGTCATAGTGCCAATATCTTTAAAAATGCGTCACAGTACCAATCTTACAAAAAATGCGCCAGTCTCCAGATGACTTCTAAAGTGCGTATACTATCCTAACCGATAGTGAGCAGTTATGAGTGCGTATCTTACATGTCGTACTTTTAGTAAAAAGTGTACAAATAATTATCCCCACGACCTATGCTTTCCTCGTATAGGAAGCTACGTGTCAAGTAAGCAGTAACTTGTGCACCCACTCATTCAGAACGTGGGGTGTTACTCCACCAAAAGTTCACTAACAATGGTAAAACAATGTTGACTGTCCAAAGTGCGCGCACACTCTCATAACCGCTCATAAAATCTATAAAAACAGCTTCTGTACAACCATTAAGTGGTGACATAAAGAGGGTACACCTACAGAAAAGAGCACACATAGACATATAGAGAGAAAGGGGCTAGAATTTTCAAGTCTTTGAATTTAAGAACAGAGTGAGAGAAATGGAAGCTTCTCGTGCTGTTATTGCCAAAGTTTTTTTTATTGTTCAACTCTCCAAGTTGTTCACGATATTTTCTACATTTCTTTGTCGTCGTATGCATTTTTTCGTTATCGAGTGGTCCAAGGAGTAAAGTGGTCGTCCGTAGATCAGATATCTATAACTATACTTTCCCAGAATCAAGTGTACTTAGATTCCTGTTTAGGATCTTTTTGTACTTTTTTTTCTTTTCAATAGTTTGTAACACAAAACTTTCGTATAAAATTTTTCTCGCAAACAAGAAGATGACTCTGCTGGGGACGACTTTCTCCTCTGACGAGAAGGTGATAACACAACTCGATGCTACTTCGGTCGGTTCAACGCAGACGACCTTGGTCATGAAGTTCGACCAACAGGTATACACAAAGATGCACCATTCTGGGGGTAGTGTCCACCCCTCATCCATAATCAAGTCGAGGAAAAATTGTAAAGTATGGATGCCCAAGCCTCGTCATGCATATCCGGAAGTTGCTTCCAACAAGGAAAAAATTATTCTGATTGACGAGATTTCCCTTGTCAATTCTGTTTAGATCAATGACTCGGTGGACAATTCTCTTGTGTTAAACAAATAATATAGTTTATGCAACTCGCACAATTTTGAGCAAAGGGTGATCCACACCCAAGCTTCTGAATCCCTTGCGTTAAACAAGGGATACAATTTGTGCAACTCGCTTAATTTTAAGCAAATGGTGATCCATATCCAAGCTTCTGAGCCTACACATATTGGTTGTAATATGCGGGGCTAGCAAGGCATGAACACTGCTGTCCAGACCAACAAGCGTACAAATAAAGTGTTGGTCAGGGAGAATCATTCTCCTAACATCTTGATTACGCGCACAATAGAGGTAAAATCATGCGCCATTCGTCAGAAGCTCTTAGTGTGCCAGGCTAAGACCATTGTGCAAAATTAAATGCATGTAGACAAATTATGCCAACTTTGTCTGCGTTAAAGATGGTGTGTCAAGCAGGATCATTCTCTTCACAACATGTCGATTGTGCGCGTGTACACAAGAGGACTGCTAGAGACAACTTTCTCTCCTCCCTGAAGGACACAAACTCGAGATATGATGAATCACTTGCCAATCAAGACAGCATATCATTCTATACAAAGGGACTAAAAATATGCATAGAAGATTCAATATATCTCATGTAAAGAGGCAGAGTCTACCCTCTTCCTCCTCTTATCTTTCCTCTTTTAATTTACGTGAGCTTATTGTACAAAAGCGTAAAGAGAGAGACCCTTCTGACATTACAATGGTGTTTTCTAATGAACATCGTTGTAATTGTCATAGTATTGTAATCAAATATTGCTGTACATCAGCAAAATGGTATGTGTTTGACCGATTGACTTACTCTATGTTTTCTAAACCTCGACATAGAAAGCAAGTTGATAACCAGGAGCATGATGATGAACCATTTTTTGCTTCAGAATATATGGCTTCGCATCTTTCTCATGGTAGGAGACAATTAAGACAAAGTTCTTCAAGAATACCCGGCCAGAGGAGATTTGACCAACTCATCGATTCCTTTGAAGGTGTATACTAAAATAGTCATTCTCGAAGACGGGAGCTCGTTCATGTAAATACCCTAATTTTTAGAATTAAATTTTAGTTTTATTATTTTAATTATTGTGAATAAGAGAGATTTTTTTATTTTTTTAGCTAACTAAAATATATATTCATGGATTGATATTTATGTGTATTTATTTAACTACAAATATTATACCAAAAATATATTTTTTGGTGTACAATTAATAATAGAGTATTGCAAAATTTTTTGGAATTATTTGGAGTTCAAACCTATTTTTGAGTGGCTATATATATATATATATATATATATATATATATATATATATATATATATATATATATATATATATATAGGTTAATAATTATTATTAAACCTAAACCGGTAAACCCTAAACCCGGTAACCCACTTAAACCCGAACCCGCACCAAAACCCAAAACCTACTGCTACAGTACCCAAACCCCCCCCAGTTACTGTAGCCCTGCTACAGTAACCCCCAGCCCCGACTCCTCCCTTCCCCTCCCCGAAACCGCCCTGACCCCTCTCTTCCTCTCCCTGAAACCTCCCCCCTTCACTATATATATACCCCATCATAGCATACCATAACCACCAGCCTTCCCCTACAGACCACCCCGACCATCACCGATGCAATCGACCATCGCACGTCGCCGTACACCGCCGAGAGCAGCCGCCCCGATGCAATCGACCATCGCAATCGACCATCGCACGTAGCGAGCATCGAGGTACCCTTCTTTCCACCCCTATATCTTCCTGTACAGTAATCCAAATAATGACCCATCGAATCCTATGTAAAGACCACATAACCCCCATAAACCTTGTATAATTAGTTTAGCTTATCGTGTCCTGTGTCGATCGTAAATCGTGACACAAAACAGGAAAAAAATAACTTAATTTTAGGATCAGAAACTGTTCCAACCTTCCATGTTCGTGTCTAATTTTCTTCCAACCTAGTTAATATTTTTAAATTCTACTTGAACAATAATTTAGACAACATAACAAAGTTTTAATCCCTTTAAACACTTTCTTTTAATTCGACCTATTCTGTGAATTATTTGTTGTTGAAATCTGTAGAGAACTTGATTTTGTAAATCCAAATTTTCTTGATACGGGGTGCGTCCCACCAAACGAGGCAACTTTATCGTGTGAAGATTTTACCAAAAGGCGCGTATCATCAGCGCGGAGGTGTGAGATTTCGCAGAACTTGATTGGGATGTACGTGCACACCGGAATCAATGCGTATCCGTTAAACAATATCATATTATCCTATTCTGATACTTGTCATAATTTTGTGTGTGCTTGTTATTTCACAATAAAGCTTATGCCATCGAATTTGCAGCGTTATGCTGATCCTGTGATCCAAGTTTGGTTCGATTATGAGAACGTTGACGAAATACCGTTTTACGGGCCCTACGGTTCTACTTGACGGGTGATTTCGTGACCTGCTCATCAGAATCAAGTTTTGGATATTCTTTGAGTTTGTATCATCATTTTGGACTCGTAGACACTATGTTTGACAAATTTAGAGAACTTTATCTTTGACACATTTTTTGGTGCGAAGTGGGCCACATGTGGACCCCGCTTTGACCCAAAACTGTTAATTCTGTCCCTGTGTCTAAATTGGACTTATGGATAGTCAAACCTAGATATTTCATGTATTTTGAGAGCAATAGTGATGTTTGTTTCAGCATCCAGAGGCATACTTGGAGATTCTACTTTTACAGGAGTAGTTGACGGAGTTCAGAACCCATGCAAGTATACCTTGCCAACTTGCTGTAGATCCTGTGATATTATTTGATTATTTTCTTTCTATGTATATATATACTTCTATGATATACTTGTTAAACCTAGGACAGTGAGATGTTGCTTAGCCTCCGAACAAGATTCGGGTGTCGACGCCGTACGCAGAGTCGTGTAACATCATTTAGAGAATTGATTCCATGATCATATATTTTTTACGTGCTTGCTTTACCAAGTACATCATACCATAGGACACTTGACACTGTTTTATGTGACATAATCTTTCTTGGGTAATTCATGGTAATTTTGTATAGGCTTGCAGGATTCGTGATATGAGACTTGCATATATAGAGATATCATTATGACTCGTTGTACTAGCTAGAGGTCATGATCTTGCGTGTTATAGAAATGAGACGTTATGGAAATGAGACATTGTAGACATGAACACACAGGCTACAGGCTAATTAAATATATATATACTATACTACTGGAGGTGCTTTAGTCTCTGTATCAAAGCTTGGCATATTACGTGATATTACTTGCTGCTACGAGCTCCCCGAAATAGGGCTTGTAGTGGTCTTAGCCTGAGTACTAGTGATGCTCTCATTTGTATTTCACTTAGCTGGTAACATAGCTTGCCCTAAGGATCTGTTTGATATTTACTGTATTTTATTTGGCTTGAGTGTTTTTTGTACTTTGCTATGTCCCCTGAGGACCTGGATCCAAATTATGTCCCCAGGTACAACAGAGGAGGATTACCCTGAGATATACAGGACATGAGCTGATGTTGGAGCAGTACTGGCACCAGAGGACGAGGTTGTGCTAGAGGATTTCTCCTGAGTATTCAGTTACATACTCAGTTATTTATGCTTATTATTATTTCATATATGGACTTATGGACATATGTATTGGTGTTATTCTTTTTTCTTATTTTGTCGGGTTGTTCCCCGAGATACTACTGATTTGGTCTTGTTGATGGACTATTTTCTTTATCTATTATCTTTGACTGGTCTATCATATTGAATTATGGTTACTTTCTGTGGATGAGATTAGAAATATACTGTGATAGATGAGACATACTTGTATTATATTTATTACAGCTTAAGTGTACTCTAACGGATCTATTAAATTGTGTGTGCCCATTAGAGTTGTGCTGCTGACCATTGCCACGTGGCTAGTCCCTCGGTATTTTGGGACTGGGGCGTGATAGTTCGTCACGGGAATCCCCATTTCTCTGAATCCGAGGCTAGGGGTAGCAATTCCCCTGATTTTGAAACTGATAGTGTAGACTCCAACTACACGGTTCTTTCTACCAATCCATTTATCGTACACAAGGATGTTAGCGTTTACACCGTTGATGATGAACAAGACGCTTATCTGTAAACTGCCTGGAATTTTGATAAGGATATTTTGGTAATTTTTTTAGTTATAAATCATTAAAATAATTTTTAGAATTTAGATCCCTTTAGTGTAGTCTTAATGCCAGGAATATAATAGACTTAGCCGAGCCAAATTAGGATCATGACACATATGTCACTCATAATTTTATAAACTTATACTTTGTTTTGGTCGCATAACAACCGCGACGCTTGTCAAAATATGACACTTGGACACTTTTTCGTTGCGGTCAATTTGGACGAGCAACATGAACCCAAATTTTTTGAGCACCCAGGTTATATAGGATTAGTTCGGTAATTAACAATTTTTTTATTTTATTTTAAATATTTATTTGATAATTTAATTGAACTTTGGAAACCAACCACCATTGTTTTAAGATCTTGAGTGCAACACTAGCCTTTTCTTTCAACCAACCTAGCATGCTCGACTTAGACGAGTCAAATTAGGCTCCTACCATGACTGTCCCTCACAAATTCGCAATCTCATGTCTTGTTTTGGTCGCACAATTTTTGTGACACAATTACGAGAAAACAATGATTAATTAACTCTTTTGTCGTGCCGTGCAATTTTAACAAGCCACCCAACCCATTGCTTTCAACTAAATCCTTACTATGAGCCTAACTGGTCCTATTACACGCATGACACTCGAGTTGCATTATCTGAACCCCCTGCATGCTCCCAATATAATATTAAGTGGAGAATAGAATTTATAGATTTATTTAATTAATTTAATATTCATTAATATTTAGTAAATACCTTTTTATTGATATAAAATTGGGTGTAAATTAATTGTTGGAAGAAATATAAATTTCTAGAATTTTTTTTAAGAACCTAACTATTTTTGGGGATTTTATACATATAAATATTGAATAAATAAAACAAAAGAAAAGAAATAAAATAAAACCTAAGTTCTAAACCCAAACCCAAACCCATTAGCTCGAAACCCAAACCCAAAACATAAAACTACCCAACCCGTGCACATGAGACCCCTTCCCATATATATATATATATATATATATATATATATATATATATATATATATATATATATATATATATATATATATATAACATATATGTATATATAACATATATGTATAACTAAACCCTAACCCTAAACCACACCACATCCACCATCACCCACATCTCCACCCTCCACCCTCCACTATCACTCCGCCGGAGCCTCCGACCACCGGTAGCGCCGACCGCGCGCACACGCACAATAGCAGCAGTCGTACGGCCCCCCTTAACACAAAGTTTTCTCCCTCCTCGCTCGTCCATTTCGTGTTCCATCTTCGCTGGTATGTCCACAACCTAACCCCCTATGATTTTCTTCAAGGGGAACAAATTTAGGCCCCCAAGTTTGATAAAAAATTGACCAGAAGTTGGCCAAAAAACTGTTCAACAACAGTTCAGAAATTCAGTCCAAGTACCCCTGTTCATGTCCAATTTTCTACCAGCTCATTAATTATTTTCAAAATATAATTGAAAGGACTTATTCACAATATAACCAAAAATTTTATTGTTCTTTTAGTTTTTATTAGTTTGCTTTAATGATTAAATTATTCTGATTCCAAAACGACCAAAAACTTAATTTTAAAGAACCCAAAATCTTCGATACGGGATACGTCCCGCCAAATGAGGCTATGTCGTCATGTATGGATTGCAACAAATCATGCATAACATAAATGCGAACGTGTGGGCTTTCGTAAAACTTGATTTGGACGTGTGTGCACGCCGAAATCAACGCGTATCCGCCAAAAAATACCTTATCGGCCTATTCCAACACTTCGCCATAACTTCGTGTATACTCGTCAGTTCAAAACGAAACTTATGCCATTAGATTCACAGCGTTACGCTGGTCCTATGACCCAAGTTTGGTTCGAATCTGAGAATTTTGACAAAATACTATTTTGTGGGCCTCACGGTTCCATATGACGGACGATTTCGTGATCGGCTCATCGGACTCTAGTTTCGGACGATCCGTTGGGTTTGTACCATCATTCTGGACTCATAGAAACTAAGTTTGGCAAATTTGGAGAACTCTCTAGTATTTTTTTTGGTGCGAAGTGGGCCACATGTGGACCTCGCTTTGACCAAAAACTGTCAAATTCTGCCCCTGTGTCCAAATTAGATTTATGGGTAGTCTATAAGTCTAATTTGCTTGTGTTTATATATATATATATATATATATATATATATATATATATATATATATTGGTGATGTTTATTTCACCATCCGGAGATGTACGTGCAGATTCTACTTTCCCAGGAGTAGTTGACGGAGTTCAGAACCCTGGCAAGTGTACCTTGCCAAACTTGCAATAGATCCTGTTATATTATCATCTTGTGTTTATATATATATATATATATATATATATATATATATATATATATATATATATATATATATATATATATATATATATATATATTCTTGTGATGTTCCTGCTCAACCTAGGACCGTGAGATGTTGCTTAGCGTCTGAACAAGATTCGGGTGTCAACGCCGTACGCGAAGTCGTGTAACGTCACTGAGAGAGTTGATTCCACGATCCTATATTTTTACGTGCTTGCTTTACCAAGTATGCCATACCGTAGGACACTTGACACTATTTCATGTGACATAAGCTTTCTTGAGTTATTCATGGTGATTCTATATAGGCTTATATAATTCGTGATATGAGACTTGCATGTTATATGGATATTATTATAACTCATTGTACTATCTAGAGGTCATGATCTTGCGTGTTATGGACATGATATATCATGGATATGAGATATGAGGTTATATTGGATGGGGAGAGACACACAGGCTGTAGGTTGATTATTTATATATACTATTAGAGGTGCCTTAGACTCTGTCTCAGATCTTTGGTACATATACTAGAGTCGTGATACTACTTGCTGCTATGGGCTCCCCAACACAGAGCCTGTAGTGGTCTCAGCCTGAGTACTAGTGATGCTCTCATTTGTATTTTACTTAGCTGGTTACATAGCTTGCCCTGAGGATCTGTTTATATTTACTTGCTGTATTTTATTTGGCTTGAGTGTTTATTGTACCTTACTATGTCCCTTGAGGACCTGGATCTGGATTATGTCCCCAGGTGTAGACGAGGAGAGTTATCCCAAGGTTTATGGGGCAGGTGCTACTATTGGAGACGTACATGTTGTAGAGACGAGGTTATTACAGCGGACTTCTCTTGAGCACACAGTATTCTCACCATTCATTTATTATGCTTAGTGTTCTTAGATATTTGATCTTGTAGTGACTTCTGGATATTGTACTTGGAGTTAATTTTCTTTCCATTTTGATGACGGGTTGTTTTCCGTGACATTATTTATATTGCTTTGATTGGACATATCATTTTATATTATTGTGACTGGACTTGTATCTTTGTGATTTTATTACTTATTATGGATGAGATTATATATATAAACTGTGACATATATCGTAGACCATTGTATTTATTTTACAGCTTAAGTGCACTCTAAAGGGTCTATTAAATTGGGTTTGTCCATTGGAGTTGTGCTGCTAGCCATTGCCACGTGGCTAGTCCCTTGGTATTTTGGGACTGGGCGACAAATTTTGATACTAAATTTTATAATTCCTAGCCTAACACGACCAATTATGTACATGACATTGGTGTCATATTTATTTGAGTCCCCGTAGGCTCCAAAAATAATATAGAAACACCGTGCATTTTAATTAGTCAAAAATGACCCTTTTTGATTAATTGCACATGACCGAGCCCGAATCCCCAATTTGAACCCTCAAACTAACTTGACTAACTCATACAAAACACCACACACCCATCCCTCATATTTCTACACACAAAACATAATTTTTCCCCACACCAAATCATATTTTTACCTCTTTTAAATTTAAATTCAGCTTTTACCCAAAATAGCATGAACCTTTGGACTATGTTAACTTATATTGAAGCATGTGTACATATATGGAGGGGGGGGGGAGGAACCAACCCGCAGCCAATACATGGGTTAGGTTCTCAATGTAATACTTCCTATTGACCTTTGGGTTTAACATGAAACCCCCAACCTTTCACCTTTTACCTCCCCATCCATTACTACATATAGTTAACTCCTAGGGAGTGTAACCCCCCAAACCATTTGGCCACTCCATTCCCCAAGCCAAAATCCCTTTCTCCACTCCCTCTTCTCTTCCTTTCTCCCTCACAGTTCTCTCTACCTCCACCTCCTTGGAGCAAGGCCGGTCTAGTGGTGGTGCAACCCCTCCTTGAAGTCGAAAATATTGTCGGAGTTCAACCAACCATCACCAACATCAATTTCTTGGTAAATTTTTCCATCCTCTCATTCTTTCATGTTATTTGGATTGAAGATGAGCCATGAAACCACCCTTGTACAATCCATGAATAACCCTTCCCTTGTGGTTAATCTTGCACAAACCTACATAACTATAATACTTGCATATATTTGTATTGAATATAAAATGAGTTGTTGCACTATAATATTTTAATTTCAGAATTTTATAGTTAATTATTTCAGAATTTTAATCATAATTTTATAATATATATATATTAAAATATGTATTTTGTGGGTTAAAAGTATAGAGAATGGGTGAGAGTTGCATAGATAGTAATAGTGTAATTGTAGGAATGTTGTATTGATATTATGTTATTAAAAATGAGTTTTTTTACCATTATAAAATAAATTCCAGAATTATATATGTATTAATCAGAATATTATATGTATTAAAATGTATATTTTAGTATTTTAAAGTATGAATAATTGATAGGTAGATTGTATGGATAATATTGGTAAACTAGTATACATATTTTATTATTGTACGATAAAAAAAATGTGTTGTTCATTATATTTAAATTAATTCAGAATATTAATATTAAAAATTAGAATTATATATGTATTAAAACATATATTAGGAGACTTAGTTGATGAACTAAATAAGGGTAGAGTGTATGCATGGTAATGAAGACTGTTTAGTTTATTACATGCACATAAGCTTGAATATATATAAAGGTGTGCATGAATTTTTATTAATAAATAAAATAAATTTTATAATATTAATCCTATTTATTTTCATATTTTAAGATGTTAATTAGTGAAATAAAATGATTACATGCATGCTTAATTAGCCGGTTAGCGTTGTATAGCGTTTTGCGATATTGAACACTACCTACGTACGTGTAGGAATACGTTGTTTAATCACACATAAAGGCCTATTCGTACACATGGTATATCAATGTACGAGGCCCTTATAACATTTTAAATAATAGTATGGTACGTGGTTGTTGGCACATTAACTAAAGCTGTGCGACTATTGGAATTATTGGCATGAACGTTGCTACTATGTTGATGTGTGTATATCGACTCTATAATTTTACATAAAGTAGATAATGTTAGAATTAGAATTAATTTAAGTAATAGTGGCAGGGCACGTGGGTGTCGCAGCACCATCGGGCGTGAACTTTGGATCTGTTACAATGCAGCATCAGGCAGCAGGCAAGTGTACCTTGTCTTGGTCTCAGTAAATTATGCTTAATTTTAACTGCAGTTTATAGTTTATATTTTAATACATGTACTCAA
This sequence comes from Iris macrosiphon, assembly GCA_036927795.1. Lineage (NCBI taxonomy): Eukaryota > Viridiplantae > Streptophyta > Magnoliopsida > Asparagales > Iridaceae > Iris > Iris macrosiphon. Next base: position 331,309,731 of record JAYESA010000004.1, on the reverse strand, counting down.
TTGTGACCCTAGGATCGTGATGATACTTTGCGTCTGAATCATATTCGGGTGCCAACTTTCGTACGTGGAATCGGATATCATTAGATTAGATTATATATTATCATCGTATACCTTGTACGTTCAACACTTGCACTAATTAACTTAGGACACTATACAGGATTTCGGCTTCTATTTTAGGACAGGACTTGAGACATGTGATAGTTGTCATGATGTTATTTACACCTGGACTTGAGACATAGATAGTGATTGTCTTGCATTTTGTGACATGAGGCGTGAGATACATGGGGTTGGGGAGAACTTACCATACCGCTGGGCTACCAAACTCTATTAGTATTATAGTACTGCAGGTACCTTGATGAGGCTTGTACGTATCTACTACTATTATTACTACTATCACTAGTACCCTAGTATATGTATGAAACCCGGTGGTTTAGCGGATGCGTACGTTCTTATTTGCATTTTACTTATATGGATTATGTTAGATACCCTGAGGACACTTATTTTATTTACTGTACTTTGGCTTGAATTATTCTTGTATCTTGCTATGTCCCCTGAGGACCTGGATCCGGATTATCTCCCCAAGTATAACAGAGGAGGATTACCCTGAGGTATATGGGACAGGAGCTGACGTTGGAGCGGTACTGGCACCAGAGGACGAGGTTGTGCTAGAGGATTTCTCCTGAGTACTCAATTAGTTATTTAGTTATTTATGCTTAATGTTATTTCATATTTGGACTTAGAATTATGGACATATGTATTTGGTGTTATTCTCTTTTCTTTATTGTGATGGGTTGTTCCCCGAGACACTACCTATTTGGACCTGATGATGGACAGTATCCTTATTTATTTTCTTAACTGTTCTATCTCCTTGTATTGTGATTACTGTTAGTGGATAAGATTAGTTTAGATTATATATTATGATAGGAGTAGTAGACTTTACTTATCTATATTACAGCTTAAGTGCACTCTAACGGGTCTATTAAATTGGGTTTGCCCATTGGAGTTGTGCTGCTTGCCATTGCCACGTGGCTAGTCCCTCGGTATTTTGGGACTAGGGCGTGACATAGTTTTTGTGGTGGCCCATGCAGGTCCTTAACATATTTTTTTGGATTCCAAATACAGAACCGAGCAAGCCTGTAAATTAAGATAAAATAAATTATAGGATCTCATCTACTTGTTGATCTATTCTTGACCTCTATATCAAATTCAAAATAATTTCTTGACTTGCATCCTGCCTTGATTTCTCTGTGCGACTCTCATAATTTAGTTTATGTGTAGGGTAATGGAACCACGAACTAGTGATGATACTACCACGAGAACCCCACCGGGTGTGGTGATTACTTATGACGACGGGGTAACACCATTGGGTGGAGATCCATCCACTCAACAAAGCAACATGGCTAATCAGGATGCCTCAAGGTTCTGGCGAGACAATATTCCACCACCACTGTAATTCACTCCACCTATGCCAGCTTTTCTGCCAGGGCAGCCTATGGATGGATAACATCTATTTTAGATATTCTATGTAATGATACAAGCTCAACAGAAGATTCAGCAAGAGGCTCAGCAACACCAGGCCAAGAACCTGAGGAACAGACTGGAGCATGCGACCCCACCAGCTAGACGATAATCAACGAGATCTATCATTAATTTTCGTCATTTGAAGCCACGTACCTTTTCAGACAAGGAAGAGCCCACTGAAGTTCATGAGTGGCTCACAAATACTCAACATCAATTGAAAGTAGCTGAGCTTCTTAGAGAGCGTTGGATGATTGCTGTCAAGATGCAGTTGACAGGTAATGCGCATCGTTGGTGGCTATCCGAGGAGAGTCGGCTAGGCTCAGACCGAGTCACTTGGGAGGAGTTCTCTAGACTTTTTCAGGAGATGTACATTCCGGCCATTGCCAGAGCAAAACTTAGGGATAAGTTCAACCGACTCACTCAAGGCAATATGACAGTAGAAGATTATAATGCGAAGTTCATCTTTTTGAGTCACTTCGCCCCTACTCTGATTCCGACAAAAGAGGAGAAGGCGGAGAAGTTCTTTGACGGACTTAACTTTGAGCTACATAGATTGATCGGCTCTGTTGCACCTACTTCATACACTGACGTCATTGCCGCAGTGCGATGCATGGAGCGCGTCAACCGGAGAGAGTCCAGGCATAAACGGACGCATCTACTAGCACCAGCCAGAGTACCCCAGAGAGGAGCTACAAAGAGACCTCACATGCATCAGCCACCTAGAGCAGTCTTGCAGGCACCGCCAATATGTCAATATTGTGGCAAGCAAGGTCATATTGAGAGAGAGTACAGACGCAAGTTAGGACTATGCTTGGTTTGCGGATTAGGACAACACTTAGCACGTGACTGTATGAGGGCACCTATAATTCACCGACCAGCCTTACCAGCAGCAAGACTAGCCCAACAGCCACTTAGGCCAGCTTATCAAGCACTGGGAGCACCACAGACGGGAGCGAGAGGAGTCAGACCATCAGCTTCAGGTGGGCATCAGCCGAGGTCACCTTTAGCACCACATGCAACACTATTCCAGCAGGCTCGGCAGCAGAGAGGACCAGCCCAGGGGCAAGAAAAGGCTTTCGCCATGACTATTGAGGAGGCAGCTACTGCAGGAGAGGTCATCGCAGGTACCATATTAGTAGCTTCATTACATGATGTAGCTTTATTAGATTCAGGAGCATCACATTCTTTCATAGATGCTAGCTTCATAGCCACACATAGGGTAGCTGCCGCACCCCTTCCGAAGACTATACAAATTCTTACAGGAGGCAAAATTATTCCAGTTAGTAACATTTGTAGATCTTGTTCAGTAGTAGTCTGAGGGTGAGAGACGCGAGTTCAATTTTTGATCTTTTCCATGTCGAATTATGATATTGTACTTGGTATAGACTGGATGAGTCAGTACCGTGTGACTCTAGATTGCCGGCATAGATATGTTATATTTGGACCGCCTGGTCATCCGGAGTTTGAGTTTCTTCGGGGAGCCAAAGAGCAAGGTGTTCAGCCTACACTTAAGGCATTCTCTGCAGACGGGGAGCCCAAGTACCCAAAGATTGTATCAGAATTTTTGGATGTATTTTTCGATGATCTTTCAGGCTTACCACCTGATCGAAAAATAGAATTCACCATAGAATTGACTCCAGGAACAGAGCCTATCACTTTATTAGTGTACCGACTAGCACCTAAGGAGTTGATGGAATTGAAGAAGCAAGTTGATGATCTTCAAGAAAAGGGTTTTATTAAGCCTAGTATTTCACCGTGGGGAGCACCCATACTATTTATGCCAAAGAAGGATGGAACGGTACGTTTGTGTATTGACTACAGGACACTAAATACCGTAACTATCAAGAATCGGTATCCACTACCGCAAATTGATGATCTGTTCGATTAGTTGAGTGATGATCGTATATTCTCAAATATCGACCTCAGATCCGGCTACCATCAGATTAGAGTGTGGAAGAAAGATATACCGAAGATAGCCTTCAGGACCAAGTATAGACACTATGAGTTCTTAGTTATGTTGTTTGGTTTAACCAATGTGCCAGCTATGTTTATGATTCTGATAGATAGAGTCTTCCATCAATACTTGGAAAAGTTTGTGGTTGTGTTCATTGATGATATCTTGGTATACTCCAAGAGCCACGAAGAGCACGAGGAGCATCTCAGAATTATGATGGAGACGCTGAGACATGAGAGATTGTACGTCAAGCTCAGCAAATATGAGTTTTGTCTGGATATGGTCCCTTTCTTGGGATATATCATCTCGGGAGAAGGACTTTTAGTTGATCTAGAGAAGGTTGCTGCAATAGAAACTTGGCCCACACCTACATCAGTTGTGGAGGTGAGATATTTTTTTGAACTTGCTGGATATTATCGGAGGTTCGTAGAGAACTTCTCAAGGATTGCAGAGCCTATAACGTGGTTGACATCTAAGGACCAGGAGTTTACATGGACGGAGGATTGCCAGAAGGCCTTTGAGGAGTTGAAGAGACGATTAATGACAACACCGGTCTTGACTCTTCCTTTAGGATCGGAAGGATTCGTAGTTTATAGTGATGCGTCAGGCAGTGGACTATGATGTATTTTGATGCAGAATGGCAAAGTTATCGCTTATGTATTGAGGCAGCTGAAGGTTCATGATAAGAACTACTCGTCTCACGATCTTGAGCTAGTTGCAGTAATATTTGCATTAAAGATATGGAGGCACTATCTTTACGGAGAGATGGTAGAAATTTTTACTGATAATAAGAGTATGAAGTATGTCTATACTCAGAAAGATCTCAACATGAGAAAGAGACATTGGTTAGAGTTGATGGTCAATTTTGATATAGATTTGCAGTACCATCCGGGTAAGACAAATATCGTTGTAGAAGCATAAAATATGCTGGGGAATAATGCGCGTATTATACAGCCAAAACCCCCAACATACAGGAAGTCCGTATAAAACAGAGCTTCAAGGCTGTATGGCGTAAAATATGACTTCAGAGCTATACGCGTAAAACAAAGCTTCAAGGCTGTGTGGCGTAAAATATGGCTTCAGAACAGCCCGTGTAAAGCAGCGCTTCAAGGCTGTTTTGGCGTAAAAGGTTACTATACCCTTCGGCATAAAATACGTTTGTTTTTAATACAACGTAAAGTTGTACGAAGAACTCTTCGTATTCCTTGGATGAATTTGTCAGACAAAATAGTGAACCTGACTCCTGACAAAAAGTACTGTACGACGATCGAGAGGACGGCTGTGATGATAATTTTGCACAGAGACCCAGGCTGTCGTTTAGTGACATATTCATGATACAAGTCATTTTTACGCATTCAAAGAATATGCTGCCTATTCTACATGGGCAGAAATGAGTTTTTACGCTCAAGATGAGACAAAATCAGACGCCACGTCAAAAGCTGTTTCTCCTACAGAGCTCGAGGCATATCTCTGCATTTAATGCACAAGATGGGGGCAGATCTCTGCATTTAATGCACTCAATTTTGTTCTATTTTTAAATGACTAGAAAAGTTAAAACTGTGACTAATACGCTCACATCACCATCCTTGCATTTTACTCCAACCAGGCTATTTTCAACTATAGGAGTACGCCGTATGCTATCTTCTCGAAATACGCCAACTCGGCTATATTTGCAAAGACACGTGATAAGGCTATTTAACCCAGAATACGCTCAAGACCTCAGTCGTAACAGACAATTGGCTATTTTATGCTGGTTGTCTAGTATCCATGAATCCTCAAGTTTTACGCAGAGCTTGGCTTTTACGCCAACAAGACAATTATTTGGCCTTTACGCCAACCATCTTTATGCAAGGTGCAGTTACCTACGTGGCTTACATGCCATAATCTTCGAGAAGCAGTTATACGCGTTACCTCATAAAGGGACACGTGTCATACGCATATTTAGAAGACAATAGGAATGTGGGTAGCAGTTATCATAACCGCAGCGTAAAAGAAGTCTTCTTCTTTACAGTTTGGTCTTTTACGCCAACAAGACAGTTATTTGGCTTCTACGCCAACCATCTCTACGCAAGATGCAGTTACCTACGTGGCTTGCATGCCGTGATCTTCGAGAAGCAGTTATACGCGTTACCTTATAATGGGACGTGTCATGCGTAGATTTAGAAGGTCATTCGAACGTGGGTAGCAGTTATTATAACCACTGCGTAAAAGATGCAACTTTCTTCACAGTTTGGCTTCAACGCCAACTGGACAATTATTGTGACTGATCTCTATAAATAGAGACCCCTGGTCACAGAGTATCAGGCATCGATCAAGGATCAAGAATCAGAGAGAAAGAGCACAGACAGAGAGTGTTGATTGACAACTTTGGCAACGAGAATTCAATCCTACTTGCAACCTTTGAAGCTTCTTCTTCTACTACAGCACTTCTTCATCATCGTGTGGTCCAAGGGACAAAGTGATTGACCACAGATCAGACTCCTATAATAATTTTTCTCCAAAATTATTTTTATTGTACTTAACATCCTCGTATAGGATTAATTGTACTCTTTTTCTTGTTTGTAAGCAAAAAAAAGGTTTCGTATAAACCTTCTTCTTCTCTTATTTTTGTTTATTCAAACACAAGATAGTGACTCTGGTGGGGAAAGCTTTCTCATCTGACGAGAAAGCAATTGCTCAACACGATGCTGTATCCATTGGATCGACGAAGAAGACTTTGGTCGTCCAGTTCGACCAATCGGCTTATGAAGACATGCTTCGTGCAGGGGGTAGCTCTCATTCCCTCTCTGTCCAGAATAACAGGAAGCTGCATAAAGTGTGGATGCCCAAGACGTCCTCTACCCTTCCTGCAAGCTCTACTTCTCTGATCAACAAGGTTGTGACAACACAGCCTACACGCCTTGGGCATAAAAATTTATCTTCCGTCTGTGACGTGGCAGACAAGACTTCTGGCAATGCCTCAGTGCCAATCCAGAAGCCTTAGACATGCCTTGGCCGTAAAAATTTGTCTTCCGTCTGTGACGTGGCAGACAAAACTTCTGGCAATGCCTCAGTGCCAACCCAGAAGTCTCAGACGCGCTCTGCATATAAAACTTCGTCTCCTGTCTGTGACGTGGCAAACAAAACTTCTGGCAAAGCTCCAGTGCCAATCCAGAAGTCTCAGACGCTCTCTACGCGTAAAACTCCATCTTCTGTCTGTGACGTGGCAGACAAAACTTCTGGCAAAGCCCCAGTGCCAATCCAGAAGTCTCAGAAGCGCTCTGCACGTAAAACTTCGTCTCCCGTCTGTGACGTGGCAGACAAAATTTCTGACAATGCCTCAGTGCCAATTCAGAAATTTTAAACGCGCCCTGCGCGTAAAAATACATCTCCCGTCTATGATGAGGCAGATGGTCCCTTTGATCACATCAAGGGAAAACAAGTGGCGAATCTTCCAACCTCTAGGCTTTTACACCCACAAGAGAAGGAAGTTCCCACTCTTCAGATTACGCGGACTTTCCCTGTTTTACGTGAACCTATGCTGAAATCCAAATTATGCCAGGATAGGCCTGTCCGTGTAAAGAAGACTCGTTTTACGGGAAGGTATGCCCCTCAGACAGATGATGGATCATATGCAGCCCATATATGTGAACTGATGTATTCCTATGGCAGAGAAAGGGTTATGGTTCCCAATCTCCACCTTCCTACTGGTATAAAAAGGCAGAATAAGCCTTCTTCTTCTTCTAGTAATCTCCCTGATTTGCATGATTTCTTGATCCAGAAACGCAAAGACAGGGGTCAAAATTAAGATTTAGTGCCCCTAACTACCAAGCGTGGGGAGATCATATGGAAAGTAGCGTCAACATCTAATATCGTCATGACATACGGGCCACATAAAGAATCTTCCTTTATTGTTCCACCTACTTGCAACGATCAGCATCAAATAATCTTCGGTCGAATGCGGAATAGATCGATGGTACAAGAAGAATCTCAAGAGTCTGATGTTGGGAAAATACAAATCCACAGATATAGTCCACAGGCTTTAAAGATTATACAAAATATGGGTTATGAGTTAAAGTTGAAGCAAGGCCTCAATTATGGAAAAGGCAGACGAATACCGTTGTATGGTGATCCTTACTGTCAATGAACTCGTTTTATGTTAGGGTATACCGCATCTCTTACAAACTCCAAACCTCCAGAGTCTGATCCTGTAATACCAGAGGCAGGTCCTTCTAAATCAACTTCTGTGGACAAAGACAAACAAGAAGAAGAAGAACTAGACAACGACATGTCTGGGGATACTCTCCCTCGACAAAACAGAGCAGCATCCAAAGCTGGGGGTAGAATTTCCTCTGTGTTCGAAGATGATGCAGCTATGACCATCTTCCCTGAGGACCGTACGATTCAGGTATCGGGAGCCCGAAAGCCAAATGGGACTTTCTCTTTCAATGAGGATGACATCATTGAAATCTTTAATATATTGATGAGGGAAAACAAACTTCGGCTACCCAACATTAGATACCCTGAAAGGGCTGGCAAGGTCGATAACCCAGAATATTGTCTCTTTCATCGGTACATTCATCACCCCACAAAGGCCTGTTATGTACTGAAAAGGATAATCCAGGAGTTGATTGACGCCAAAGTCATCACTTTACATTTATAAACAAAATGACGGTCATTGCAAATTGATCTCACTCCAACGTAGCAATTTATCCCCCTCAAGAAGTACCGGATGATGGATCCTCAAAATCTTTCCAGAGAAACAACCTTCAGGTCTATCCCCACTCAGCGAATCATTCTCCGGTGAATTTTTTGGACATGGGTTCACGTCCATATTTCCTCTGAACTGTTATCCAAACATTTTCTTTTTCCCCAGCTGAGTTTGCCATGTCCAAGTGACCTCTGAGCAAACCTCCCAGGTTGTGGCTATCGATCAGTTTACGTCCATACTACCTCTGAACTACGTCTTTCCTCTTTTCCCGGTAGAGTAAATCTATCATCACAAAAATGATCACTTCCATATTACTGCTGTCCTGTTTTTCTTTGCATAGCCCCTGGTAGTGCTAGTCATTTCAGCTTATTATCTGTACTTAAAGTACGCCATGGGTAATAAGTCCACAACCCAGATGTATAAATCAACTCTTGGTTTCTTCATCCCCAGCAAGTGCCTATGTGCAACATTTTCTCCTTCGCTACAAATTCTTGTAAAAAGCCATCATCCGTATCCAAGAGTCCCGGATATGCAATGAATGATGGATCCTCAAAATTTCTCCAGCGAAGCAATCCTTAGGTCTACTCGCACACTCCCGTAGTGACTATTCACAACCAATCTTGCTAGACACTAGCCATGCTCATATTGCCTTTAATCTATCATCCCATCAATCTCCCCAGCAGAATGATCCTTTGGTCTATCTTCATTTTCGAATAGACCACACTCAACAAATCACTCCTTAAATGAATTTTTCGAACATTAGTTTATGTTCATATTACCTCTGAACTGCTGTCATAATATTTCTCTTAGACTGAGTTTGTCATATCCATATTACCTTTGAGCAAACCTTCAGAGTTTTGGCTATCGATTATCATGTCCATATTACCTCTGATATCGGTTGTCATCTCAACTTAGCACCCGTACTTAACTCTAAGTATGCCAGTGGTGTTAGTTCCACGAAAACTGTCACGTCCATATTACCTCTGGCAGGGCTTGTCTTAAACTTATTACTTGTACTCTCGTGCACAAGAAGTAATAGGTCCACCAAAAACCCCCCGTGGGATGCCCGCAATAGAAACAAATAATTCATGTCTACATTACCTCTCAAACAAAAATATGTCTCTCCACTATCCCCACAGACTCATATTTCACAGCATCTATATTACCTCTGTCAGGACTTGTCTCAAACCTATTACTTGCACTAACGTGCGCAAAAAGTAGTGGGTCCACAAAAAAACTGTCACGTCTATCAGGGCTTGTTTCAAACTTATTATTTGCACTCAACGTGCACAACAAATAATAGGTCCACCAAAGATCCCCCAGTGGGATGTCCTCAAATAAATATGGTATTGTACTACATCCATATTATCTCTGGTACTTTATCCGAAGTTCACACAAACAATCGTAAAGAAATGGAGGCCCCTTATGTGATTGAAACAACATTCTCAAATGGCGCTTACAGATTAGCCAAGCCTAATAGAAATTTGATAATGGCTCCTATCAACGACAAATTCCTGAAGAAGTACTAGATCTCCTTTGCTTAACAGAGTATTATGAAGATCTCATTCTGGCGATACTACGTACAAAGGTTAGCTGAATCATATTCTATCAAGTTCATATGACCTCTGAATAGACATGCTTAACTATTTTGTAAACCTATCATGTTCATATTACCTTTGATAGTGTTTTGTATACAAATTTAGTTGGATTATATTCTATCAGGTTCATATTACCTCTGAATAGATTTACATTCAGCTAAACCTTATCGAAAGTATATCATGTTCATATTACCTCTGATATCACTTTTATCTTATCCTATCATTTATATTCTAAAGTGATGGGTCCACAAAGTCAGAAAATGTATCTTTATTATCTCTGGGAATAGCAAATTACAAAAGGAGCTAAAAAGTACATCATTTGGGAGGAGCAGTTAAATCGCGGATCTGTTGCACCAAAGGAGCCATCCTCTCATTCTTGGAGTTCAAAATGTTAATGCGAGCCCGTTCCAGCCTTGTCTTATCATTGCTCAAGGGAGATAGTTCGGACAGAGTATCAACAAAACTTGCATGGATGACACCCACATGTATCAAGTTCTGCTGAGCTGTATTCACTTGGCCCTCCAATACATTGTGAACTAGCGATGCTTTGAGAAGCCTCTCCCTTGTCTGAGCAAGTTCAGCTTCCAATTCTTGAACCCTCACTTCATGGCCCTCACATTCTGTATGGCACCGAGCCAGCCGAGAAAGACTCTCCACCAATACTGCTTGCTCTTTCTCCATATCTTGTTGATGTTCCTGTATGGATTTGTTTAAAGATTCTATCTTCTGAGCAAGATCCGCAATTAGTGAGTCATACTCAGCCTGAACCAAGTCATCGATGTTGCCTCGGGATAGTTGTAAATATTCGTTAATGGGTTGTTCTAAACCATTAACTATTTGCTCTAGCGCATTAGCTCTTTCAGCGTCATTAAAAATTTTAATCTGTGCTATGGTGAGATTGGAGGACATCTTCAGAGCATCAAAGCCTGGATTCTTCTCCAGCACCATGGATATCAATTCTTTCAAAGTGAGGTAGAATATGCTAGTGTATTGATCAACTAGCATAGCAAAGCTCGAATGGACGCTGGGAGTGGCCGCAATATCGGTAAGCCTCCTTTCTGGAATGACTGTAGAGGATGTTGCCACAGTCGTAGCTTCAATAGATGGCGCGACAAAAGAAGAGACACCAACAACGGTTGAAGTTGCTGGCATGCTTGACGAAGAAGGCACGATCGAGATGGTAGGTTCATCCACCTCAGATGTTATTTGAACTGCTACTGGCAGAATTACATCATCCGGTACTTCTTGAGGGGGACAAATTGCTGATCGAGAATGTTGCGGATGAAAGATCAGCAGTTTCAAGGTATGCTTCTTCGACGGTGGTCACCGCCATTTCATTAGCTGGATCCGCAATAAAATCAGAAGTTGTGTCAACTCTGCCCTCCCCCGAGTTGTCTTCGCCTGAAAATAAGATAAGAGAAAGTTAATATCAATTTGATGTTAATTTTCCTGAAAAAAGCGTGGAGGCAACATTTACCCATGGCCGATGGTATGTATAGTGCGTCTGCAGCCTGTATAGCTAAATCATTTCTTAATAATGCTAAACAAGCTGTCATACCTGGAGAAGAGGGTGCACCAACTGACCATTGAGGGTAGTCATCCCAGTCATCACCCAGATCTACTCGAGGTTCATCGGGTAGAATCTCGCTTAAAATACTTACAAATAAAAGAGGGGCTTGTCACGCCCCAATCTCCCGCAAGCTCAATAGTCCCCGCTGAACGTGAATCACCATGTTGCAGCTCTCCAGCAGGACAATCGTTCTCATCGGGACGTGATGTCGTACGAGCCTGGAGTTGCGCTCGTACAAGACGATGTTGACTAACACCAAAGTTATCATCGAAAAGACCAAGTTGCAACTAAAGTCAAGTATTGTGTACCAAGCATACATCAGAGTAATACGCAGCGAATCTCTCGATAGGGCCCAAATAAAATGCCACAAAGGCGATTGCCTCAAAGGCGATGAAATACTCTTGCTCTTTTCTCTAGCCCACAAAGGTACTTACAGTTCATACATCATGTCTCGTATATCCAAGCAGTGCTACTACACCTGCGTACCTGAAATAATGTCCACAAACGTGGGTCAGTACACAGCCGTACTGGTGAGCGAGGTAACCCACTCGTCTAAGCCGACACTAAGTAAAATAGTGAATATAAACAGTTATATGGTGATCTTTCTAGTTGAATCCTAGATTCATTTTATGGCATAGGGATGACATATTTAGGAAAGCTGTAAAGCAGTTTAAGCATGCAAGCATTCAACTCAAACCAATCGACAAGCAATATATAACCAACTCGAAGGAAACTAGCATACAAATCGTCCTACTCAAGCCCAAGCAACACGATAACATATCGAACCATCATCCAAGCCTCAATATCCATCCTCAACCAAAACTTACAATCCAAATCTCAAAGTACACACTCTTGCCGAGGCAAGGTGGCCGCGCCTACACGAAACACAAACCAACCAAAGTAAAGCAAACCAACTCTTATCTATATGAAGTCACTGGCAAAGCCATAAAGGACATATTCCAAGCATTACGGCGTGCCCTATCAGCCCGGGTAGCAAGCCCCGCTGGAGGTCCCGCAATGCATCGCGACTAGCACGAATCAAATATTACCTTTCGGATTGATACGGTTCCAGTGCCCCGGAATGCCGTTTCGAGGAAATGCCAAAACTTGTGCATAAGTTGTCTGTGACATGCAGACACCAAGTAGGTATGACGAGAGGATCGAACATTCTTGCCCCACCAAGCGATTCTAGACTCGATCAACCAAATATCCAACCAAAACATCCATAAACATTCTTCCAACATATTGCCCAAGGCACAAATCTCAAGTTATCCCATAGGCACAATGCCGCTTCTTAACACAATATTTCAAATTGGGTGCAACACCCCACGCTCAGAACAATCCCGTGGCACAATGCCCCAAAAGTGGCACAATGCCCCAACAGTGGCACAATGCTCCAATAGTGGCACAATGCCCTAGCCGATGTAGTTGTTCGGTTTCGAACCATAACTGCTCGCTTTGCTTGGCAAAGCGCCCAAGTGATACTCGTGCACGGATGCACGCTCGCTCGCTCGAATTCTCGATATTTTGACCAAGATATTCCAACTGCTTCTCCAACTGCCCCAAATGTATAATCCAACTCCAGCTCCAACTATCCATACGCGCAAATCAAATCAACCCAAAATCCTATCCAAGCAAATGACATACACTCTATGCACGCCTCAGTGTAGTGATTCCTAGACGATTGAATTCAGTGAAGAACTACTTTACTGTCATATTTCCCTGTCGAAGCTGCACAAACTTGTTCTTATTTTGCCGATGAACGAGAGGGGGGTATGAAATCCTCTTCAAATGCGCTATGGAACGTAGCCCACGTGATCGTCTCCTCTTTATTGTCTGCGGAGAGAGATCTTTGATGTACGTTCCACCAATCGTGCGGGTTCAAACGGAGCTGAAGTTGGGCATACGCAACACGCTTCTCCTCAGGTACCTCTAGTAATTTAAAGTGATCCTCAAGCTCTGCCAGCCAATCTAGAGCCATAAACGGATCTTCAGTCCTACGGAAAGACTTATTACAGACCTTCTTAAAGTCGACAAAGTCGAAGGTAGTCACATCCTTCTTCTTTTGAGTTTGAGGTATTTTGACTTTAGGTATTGGTTGCTCCACCGGTGTCGCTGTTGTCCTTACAGAATGGTTGGAGGCTAAGTTCTGAACGATCTGCTGTAGGAAATCTACCTGCTTTTGTTGGACTACAAATCGGGCTTCAAGATTACTTTCAAACTTACTCTGACGATCTTTTGCCCACTTCTCGGCTCGCTCATAACGAGCCTCATCTCTCTGCTGGCTCGCTTCAAGCATCGACATTATTTGCTTAATTATATCGACAGGGGGCATAGCTCGCTGGCTTATGGAACTTTCTGAGGTACCAGAACTACTTTCCTGGGCGTGGACCTCTCCCTGTGCTTATGCTAATGCTTGCGCTTGAGTTATTCCTTTCAGAAAAAGTAACTTTTATTAGTCTCATAACGTATTATGGACTCACTGTATGAAACATATCTCATTTTGGCTAAACGAGTTTAAGCGTTCGCATAAGAAATAGATCGTTAAAGAAACTTTCTTCGACAAGAGGGTTAAAGGAACTTGAAGCTATGCTCTGATACCAATATGTCACGCCCTAATTTTTGTGGCGTGACACCGTGCGTGCCTAGGTTTCATAATACAAAAGTCTAAGGTATTTTTATATAACGAGCACATATTGAGATTACGCAGATAATTGAATACAATATTGAAACAAGAAAAAGTTTTCTTTATTGATAATGAATATCTTTTACAAACTCTTGAACAAGTACAAAAGGTTGTCGCACGGGCTTACAAAAGTAGACGCAAAATAAGATAGTCGTCCGATACATTATATCATTTTACTAAAGCTTCAAAAGCTATAGACATCTTTGGACGAAGCTATTGCCTTTCCACGGAGCTGCATAAGGTATGTACACGAGCTCCTGGAACTTTAAAACATGCTTCTAGGTCATGAACAGGACGTCCTGGTAGGTGGAATGGATTGGGAAGTCGCTCTTAGCTTCTTGCAGGATCTCCCTGATGTGGAAAACATGGTGCAGCGGGGTCAGTTCATCGAAAGGAACTGGTGAAGATGAGCTAACCCAACTATACCAATCAATATGTTATTTATGTGAAACATGCAAGTTATTTTGTGGTCTTTCTATCTTGCCTTAGTTTAATTTTAAAAGCAAGCAATAGATATGAAAATTTACTTAAATAAATATGCCACCACTTTGTGACTTTTATCTGCCTGTCGGAACCAACTTTACAATACTTGCCATGACCTTCTTTGCCACAAAGACATAGTTAGCTGACACAGTTTAAATATATGTGAGGATCACTAGCATGATGCCATAGTGGATGAGTTATAGTCCTGGACGAGGATGGTATGCAACGAAAGTACATGAGGTGCTATAAGCCATTACGTCTAATACGTAAGACTATCGTAAAGTTCCGTCCGGATCAAATCGGTGCTAGTGTCTCAGCGACCGTCCGCAGGACTCATAAAACCTTGTGCACAAGTTTTTTGTGATGAAGCGGCATTTATACTAAGTTATCAATTGATGAAGTTCAAAGCAACAGGAGCACGAGACAAGTAACATGGCATGATCTATTTTGCATAGTCTTCATGATCATTTTATTGCATATCAAAGTGTGTTCTATACATAGCACAATAATAAAAGAAGAATATATTCTAACTAAAATTGAAATATGATGAAAGAACATTCTAAGCTAACTAGCATGCAACAAGGTGACCGTTCATAAGTTGATTGACAAGCATAAAGTAATCCAAGTCTATTACTTTTTATCTTGACATCTTTTAGTTATTCTGGTATCATATGATCGAAACAATCAAGAAGGCAAGATTTTAGATGTGAAGACTTGGAATAAGGGTCAACTAAATCGAATTATAGCCACTCACAAGTTGGTGGGACGAGAAAAGAAAAGAGGTTCTTCAAGACTCCGCTCGCGCGATACCTATTACACGATCACATGCATTACCACAAATAGATGATCAATACCTCTTCTTCTCTTTCCAAGCTCAAAAAAAATGTAGTTTAACGAACAAAAGCAATAAAATCTATTAAAACCGTTCAAGAAAATACAAATCTGAAAACTAACTCAAAAGAACGAAAGCAACAAGGTGACAAAAAAATTAGGCAAAAATATTTACAGCTAAAAGGTCCCTCTTGACTCTGTCGCTAAGTCGATTCTTGGGGCACGGTCCACTGAATATGGAAATTGATTCCGAAGAAGCCAATCCATAATGAGAAAAAGATCTTGATTCAATCTACCCGATTGAACAATACCGAAAGTATTTCTTAGTCGTGCTCCCCGAAAAGGGGGAACGGGGCACCACACAATTGCCCAGGGTAGTCAGTGAGTTTCCAGATATATTTCCAGAAGAGCTTCCAGGCATGCCACTAGAAAAAGAAATAGAGTTTACCATTGATCTACATACAAGAACAACACCAGTGCCAGAAAGGGTTTACAGGATGGCACCATCAGAGTTGGAAGTCTTGTACCAAACGATTGAAGAATTGAGATCCAAGGGTTCATTCGTGCTAGTGGATCGCCTTGGGGAGCCCCAATGCTATTTGTAAAGAAGAAGGATAGAATATCACGATTATGTGTTGATTATCGTACTATCAACACAATAACCATCAAGAACAAGTATCCCTTGCCAAGGATCGATGAATTGTTTGATCAACTTAGTGGAGCAGCAGTGTTTTTCAAGATTGATTTATGGTCGGGATAGCATCAGAACAGAGTCAGAGAACAAGATATACCCATGATGATGTTCAAATCAAGATATGGACATTGTGAGTTTCTAGTAATGCCCTTTAGAGCAACTAATGTGTCATCAGTGTTTATGGATCTCATGAATCATATTTTTATGCCATACTTGGATAAGTTCGTGATTGTTTTCATTGACGACATCTTGGTTTACAGTCAGAATAAACAGAGCATGAACAACATCTTCACGCAATTCTTCAAGTCCTTAGAGAACATAAGTTATATGTCAAGTACAGCAAGTGTGAGTTCTGGCTTGATTTTATTTCATACTTGGGTCACATTATTGGAAAAGATAGAGTTAAAGTGGATCCCCAAAAGATAGAAGCCGTTAAGACTTGGCCAGTGTTCGTAGTTTCCTGGGACTAGAAGGATATTATCGAAGATTTGTGTCAAACTTTGCTAGAATTTCTGCACCCTTTACACAATTGACTCATAAGGATGTGCACTTTAATTGGACCGATGAATGTCAAACCACTTTTAAGAAGCTCAATCATAAGTTAAATACGTCACCAATTTTGACTCTTCCAGATGGGACATATTCACTATATATTATGATACGTAAGGCAAAGGACTATAGTGTGTTCTTATAGAACATGGTAAGGTTATAGTCTATGCGTCTCGGCAGCTTCGAGACCATGAGAAAAATTATCAGACACACGACTTGGAGTTAGCAGCGATTGTCTTTGTGCTCAAACTTTGGAGACATTATCTATATGGAGATCGAGTAGAGATTTTTACCGATCATAAGATTTTGAAGTACGTCTTTACTTAGAAGGATCTCAATATGCGGCAGAGGAGATGGCTAGAACTGATGACAACCTATGATCTTGACCTTCAGTATCATCCAGGGAAGGTTAATGTCATGGCGGATGCTTTGAGCCAGAGAGCAGAAGCTTATTTTCTCTTGGCACAGCGAGAGATTTTAAAAGAACTTCAAAATATGGACCTAGAAGTAGTGTTGTCTGGCAACACAGTATTGATGGCCAGTCTGCAAGTTCAATCTAGTATAGTGGAAAGGATTAGAGCAGCATAGTCCATAGATATCAAGCTTCAGCAACTTAGAATAGAGTATGAGGAAGGGCATAGACCCAAACTAAGCATTCAGAGTGACGAAACTCTCCAATTTGGTAATCATCTTTGTATACCTAGCAGAGATCTTCGTCAAGAGATTATGTCAGAAGCCCACAGTTCTCAGTATTTTGTTCACCTATGAGAAACAAAGATCTACAGAGATATTCGTCTGTATTTCTGGTGGAATGGTATGAAGAGGAAGATAGTCTGATTTGTCTCTCGGTATTTGGTTTGCCAACAGGTTAAAGCTGAGCCTCAGAGACTAACAAGACTTTTTCAACCTTTACCAATTCTCGAGTGAAAGTGGGAGCATATCACCATAGATTTTGTGACCGGTCTTCCTAGATCCCCGGTTGGCAGAGATGTAATTTAGATAATAGTGAATTAACTCACAAATGTTACTTTCTTTCCTTCAGAGTGGAACAGTCTATAGAGCAGTTGGCTCGGATGTACATGAATCAGATTATCAGACTTCATGGAGTTTCAGTCAATATCATATCAGATAAAGATTTTAGATTCACACTCACTTTTGGCAAAGTCTATAATAGAGTCTGGGTACCCGTCTGAAATTTAGTGCAGCTTATCATCCCCAGACATATGGTCAGTCAGAACGTACGATCAAGACTCTAGAAGATATGCTTCGATCATGTACCCTTGACTTTGGTGGTTCGTGGGAGGATCACTTGCACCCTTAGAGGTACTGTATGGCAGAAAGTGCAGATCCTCTATAGCTTAGGATGATATTGATGAGAGGCAATTGCTTGGTCCCGAGATGATAGCCTAGATAGTTGAGATAGTCAAACAAGTCTGGAAGCATCTTAAGGTGGCTCAAGATCGTCAGCATTATTGGACCGATTCACATCGGTGACCGTTTGAGTTCTCTGTCGACGACCATGTATTCCTTCAGATTTTGCCTACTAGAAGATTCATCAAATTTGGTATGCAAAAAAAGCATAGTCCATGGTATATTGGTCCATTCGATATCCTCGAGCGAGTAAAAGATGTTTCTTATCGCCTTACTCTTCCACCGTTGCTTCGCGAGATATATAATATTTTCCATATATCTCAGTTACGGTGGTATATACCGGATTCCAGCTATATCCTGAATCATTCAGAATTGGTCATTGGTACCGATCTTTCGTATGAGGAGAGGCCTATATCCATTTTGGACCGGAGAGAGAAGATTCTCAAAACTGGACTATTCGATTAGTCTGAGTTGCTTGGGGCATCACTCACTAGGCGAGTCAACTTGGGAGCGAGAGGATGATATCCTTGCTCGATGCCAGTATTTGTTTGACTCATGAGGTATACTTGTTCATATATCTTGTACCTTGATCTTGTCATATGCATGGTTAACTTATTCTAGGATTGTGCTTGATTTTTGTATGCCCTTGCTTGCCTTGATTGTATGTCCCTGTAGTTTTCTTACTAGACCCCGTGCCTTATTGAAATTTTGAGGACAAAATTTTAATAAGGAGAAGAGAGATATGAGACTCGTCTTACTGTTCTAGTATACATACCCGATATACCCCTATTATACGTGTATAGCTTGCTTATTGTTTAATTGCGTACATCTTGTTTAATGCCATTCATGTATTGTTTATGTTATTTTTGTAAGTTTTTCTTAGTTGCATCTTTGGACCGTTGGTTCCTTGGTTTTCTTGGTGGGTGGCTGTGATGAACCCGGGTGAGAGGCATGGATTATGATCCAATGGCCTACAATCAATCTCTTGGCTATATGAGCAATCCCATTATCTTTCCTCCATTTTTCTTTCCTTTTTATTTCTCTTTCTTCACTTCTTCATCTTCACCGAGAGAAGCCGAGCTTGGCCTTGGCCATGGGTGACCTTGATAGTATTAGGCTAGAATTTGTCTTTAGACAAGTACATTTGGCCAACCGAATGAACCCATAATTTGGAGTTTCTTGATAACCTAAGTTTATATTTATTTGCTAGCTTAGTTATTTGCATATCTTTAGTAGCTTATAACTTGACTCATTGACGATTTTATTTTCCTTGATTTGGATTGCTCATGGAGCCTGAGAACAATAAGTCAGAGAATGCAAAGTTGTCTTGAGAATTCATACAAAAAGTACGCAGGGAACTCTTGTCGCATAAGCAAAGTTCCAGTGAGCGCACTTGTGTATGTTTTACAAATTCTTTAGAAAGTGTATCAGGATATGTTAAGTACTCTGGACGCACTTCTCTACTCCTATGTACGTTTTATACTGTAAAAATTCCTTCAAATGTAGGCCAATCCTACTTGGCGCACTTTTAAATGGGTCTGCAAGTCATCAAGAATGTACTCCACTGCTTTTATAGCCAAGTTGGTGCACTTTGCAGATATTACAGAGTTAGCGCACTTTGGTAAAACTTTTCTTACCAGTGTACTTTGTCCCTTCTGGAGAATGGCGTACTTTGATGTTTGGTGTACTATGTGGCATTCTCCAGAGGCGGTGCACTTTGTATCCCTTCGTAATTACCTAATGACTAAGTAATATCTTCTGACTATTCTTGAGAATTATGTTCTCGACTGCAGGATCATCTCAACTATTGTGCCAAGCATTGAAACTTGTGTTTTATCTTTTAGTAGACCTTCCTGCATTTATTTGTGCGCCAAACCTCACTACTGGCACACTTGATGATAGTGTGCCAAGTTCATAGCTTGGATACTTTTATTTTGTGCGCCAATGATAGATCTGTACGCCAAGCTTCTAGCTCGCGCACTTATATCATTGTGCGCCAAGGTTCTAGAGTGCGCTTTAGTAATTTATTTGCCATCTTTTTTCGGAACACTTTGGTATCAAAGTACGCCAGAATTGCCCAGACTAGTAATTTTTGTGCCAATAGTGGTTTTGGCCCATTATGCGCGGATAAAATTTTTTTTTTGCCTGATTATGCACCTGTATGCCAGTATTCTCTTTAATATGCTTAACTCTTGATGATTCTCTGGTTCTCTTTTATCCCGTTATTTTAGTTAATCTTGATTATTTCTTGAATGTGACATTCTTGATATTGATCTTAATTTTTTGACATGATCTAGTGATTCTATATTATAAATGAACTTCTGAATCTTGACATAGAATTGATAATCTTCATCCTGTACAGATAACCTTGATACTCCTGATCCTGATAATCCTGATAGTGGCTCGACGTAGCGCACTCCTGACTTGAGAATTCCTGTAACTTTCTTTCTCAAGGCTATTAGTAGCACCTGTATTGCATGACATGTATCCATGTGGTTGATTTTGATTGTACTCATCAAGTTACTGTCCTGTCTCGCATTATATCTAAGGCAGATTTCCTGAGTACTGCGGTCGGGAATTCTTGATAATTGTCCAAGCTAATAACAAGAATAATAAATCTAGAAAGCATCTAGAGAAATTTTCTGGCTACATGCAATCCCAGTATCCCAACGACACCTGATAGATTTGGAGCTCTCCGTTGTGAGGGGCATACTTCCAGTACATTGACGAGTGTTGTACTACCAGAAAAGAAAAGAAATAATTACCTGATTAATTTATATTATGTACCTATTCATCTGGATAACCCGGATAGTCTGTAGGGCATGTGGCTGTAAGGAATCTCAAACTGCATGTGTTAGTAACTAGGACTGTGATAACCCTAGTTAGCTAATGATAGCAATTTGTAAGGGCATGATTGACCGCGATTGCTTGATTTCCAGTCTAGTCTAGTCCCGATTTAATTAACAATTGATTCGGAAATGGTAACCAGACTACTGATTCTAGATATCCTTGTTTAAATACTTCAGAACTGTTTAACTATTATTTTTTTGCTGTACTTATTTAACTGCTTCTTTACCTGCTATTCTTACTTATTTGTTTACATGTTGGTTTTATTTCATAAGATTGGCTCATTTGTGGTACTTGCTATTTTGTGGTCTGACCCCACTAGTTTTGTATGGCCATATTTCGGAGAATGGCCGCAGGATCTTCCGTACTTTCCGCCTCAAGATAGTGTACACCAGGAGCACCTGGGGTCATGAGTGAGTTTTTTCTTCCTCAACTGAGGCCACCGAGCACGTGTTTAACTCGTATTTTGGACTTGATATTCCAGCCTACGGGCCTACATATAAAGCATATTCTAGACTATAGCTAGAGTTGATCATATATTATTGTACTCTACTAGTTCTTTATTTTGGTACAAGCTTCATGATCATCTGGGTATGTATAGTTTGGGACGCCTTAGTATTATATGTTGGTGATCATACATCTTGTAAACTTGTTACTTATTTGAGATTGAGACACCTAGAATTCTTGACCCAGTATTGCCTGATGGATTATAGAGTAAACCCTCACATGTCTAGACAGTCGTGACCGTATCTCGGGGTATAAAGTACTCTGGTATACGTAGTTGGCTTTGTCTGCCCTCGCTCTCCAGTATTCAGGTTCTGGAATGTGACACGAGTCGACACGTACCTCGCCATACTTATATTTTGAAACATAAGGTGGGTAGACACAGACCTCGTCATACTTACAAAGTAAAGCGATGCTAGGTATTTGAGTGGGGCGAGAAGACTCATACCTTACCGTACTTACATTATCAAAATGTTGTATGGATATCAATATTCATGGGCTGCCCGTGAACGGGTTATGATATTCCTTGAACGAAAGTCGTGGGAGTACCGGGACCGTTCGACCATGCAGGAATTTGATAGTGATATTGAGCGCGGTATGGCGGGCCATTCAGGCAGGCTTGCTACCTGGGTGCTGAATGAGGCATCACATACCATAAAAACAATATTGGGGGCCCTCGGTCGACTCAGACTGAGAGGATGCACCACTAATGACCAAGGGACTTTCGGAACCTCCAGAGGGCTTACAGATTCACCTAAATATCAAGATAAAATATGCCAAATATAATGCTCGTGTCATCTGTGACTTGGATATAGATAAGATGATGGACTATCGAATGTTTGAGCCAATATGATGAATGTCGCCTTGCATCAAGCAAGTGTGCGCACATCGGCTATAGATTCAGAGTTGCTATTGAGGGAGACGATATAAAGTGTTTCATATATTTCATAAGCGATTCAAGTATTGCTTGCTTAGTTAACGATGTGAATCGAATATAACATGATTAGAGATCGAGACGACCAATTATAACAAGTTTACTTAATGGTGAAATCGAATAACATGCTTGTCCACTTTAGTGAATTGAATGCTATATATGCGAATGTACTTTCTTAACTTCCAAGTTTACATGCGATCATGATTTACTACTTTTGAGATGTGACTCAACATGAACTGAAACTCATCTAAGTTATAATAGAAAGATCACAAAAATCTATATGCTTTCCATGATCAATTAGTGTCGGTTTAGGCGAGTGGGTTATCTTACTCACCAGTACAAGTTGCGTACTGACCCATGTTTGTGGGCACCCTCTTTCAGGTTCTCATGTGCGAGGCCTTAGTTTGGATATACAAAGACATGATGTATGGAACGGTAGAAATCTTTTGTAAGAAATAGAGATCAACGAGTGTTGTAGCCAACTTGGCATATTCAATTGGGTTATTCAAGCCTTTGTAACCACTACTATTATAAAAAAAAGAGCTTCGCTTCGCATACTCTGATTGTTTCATATGACTCTATAAATCTTCCGATGCGACTCGATATTTTTTATGAAAAATTATATGTTTTATCTTCTTGCCTTGTGCGTTGCCAATCTAGGCACATATGGCATCATGCCTGGTGGACGATTATCGACTTTACGGAGTTGGAATGTGACAAAGTGGTATCAGAGCGTCCGATTTTAACTTCATTGGACAATCATTCATTTTATCACAAATTCAAAATTGCTTACACGTATTGAATGACTCTTGACACTACTCGATGCTACACTGGATATTCTATACAATAAGTCTATATAAATTTGAACTATTGTGTATTTACTGCTTATAGTTTCTATCGATCATAATACCGAGTAACACCGTACGACTTTGTTGCATAGCGTACGATAAGTTGATTCAAACGATGTTTGTTGCGTTGATGCAATGAGTAAATCTCTCAAACGATATCATATACGAGGTATCATCGGAACGATAACAAATGGGTTGAACGGTTTGAGTAATAGCTTAGAAAATTGGGAAAGAATGTTGCACAAGATGCAACGGACGGGATTAACAAAAATAGTAAGATGGTGTATGTTGGCTGGGATTGTGTCAGACTTTGAGTAAGCGAACTTCAAGCTCGAAGGCGGTAGAATCACTACGGGATGGAAAGTTCGGAACAGATGTCGGATCGAGGCAGAGGTAGTGCAATACAAAAAGTGAGTCAATTTCTGAGTGGTATATGTCATAGCACAAAGCGATCGTGCATCGGAACATTCGTATGGATAGTGATAGATTGGCCCACAACGGATGGGGTAACGTCGGACTCGGTTGGAAAATTATAAGGCAGTATATGACGCAAGTATTTTTTGATACATTGTGTTCAAATGACCGAGGACAGACTCTCAAGTCGAACAAATGTTATATCGGAAGAGAATTCGAAAAGTGTAAGATGGACAGTTGGACGAGAAATGTAAAAAAATTGATATATGGCTAGTTGCGCACACATGTGCAAGGGATCGATACAAATTCAGGAGTAACAAGCATAGTCCATGGATTTGTAGATGCAAGGAAACTGTTAGTTGAACATACAAACTCGGTTGTGAATAAAATAATCAAAAATAGTTCGGGTCATATAAAATATCGAGGACTTGATCGTTGTTGCTTGTGACTTAAGAACTATAACTAGGTTACGCGATCGAGTCATAGACGGAGGCGGGTAATTACGAGATGGTACAACTAACGCAAGCAAGTTTTCTACAAAACATAGATGGACGAGGCGTATCAGAATGGATATAGTTGGAATGAGCTTATCGCAGGGAATTGTGCGCAAGTCATCGGAACTGTGTGATACGAATAAAATGCATGGGAATTGACATAGCGATGGAAAGGATCAAAATGGGAGCAAGGATCATAAGAGATGGAAATATAAGGAAACTCAGCTGGACATAACATCGAAATAAATTACAGTATCGCTCAAGCGAAATACATTGTGCAGGTAAACTTAAGCGAGATAAAGGATAAAAAATGGAGTAATATTTACGATTCGGAAAGTTGCGAGTAACGATAGAGAAGTCGTATCGAACGGTCAAAAATTTACTTGATGGATTCAGGGCAGAACGATAAGAGTTAGCGGGATTAAGCTAGCAGGATTTGGCAATTCAATTAAGGATGGTTTCACCGAGTATAGAGTATCTTGGATATCGATCAAAAGGTAGATAGACTCAAACCCTAAGACGACTAGATTTTCCTGGTTAGCAAATAAGTTGGCAGGTAGTGCACGTGTTTAAGAATTTGAAACATACTCTCAGACTTAGGTAGAATCCTATAGAACTTCTTAGAATTGGTTTGGCTTCGGAATAAGATATAACATGATTTTTAGTAACTGTCAATTGTTGATGATCCACAATTATATAGCGTAGCTTCGGGACTGATAACCCTATCGACTTGACTGCCAAATCAAAGTAATCGTTCAAAACCCATAAAATGACCCGAAAGTTAATTCATACGAGATTGCATCGAAGATAAATATTGAGTGGTGCATGTTGATGATAAGTCTAGGCGATCGAATATTAATTTTAGAAATAGCCTTCAGCTGGAAAGTAACATAGCAAAATTTTGATGTTTGGAGATTTTTATGCTCGATAGATTATGTGACGTCGGATGCATCGGGTGAACATTGGTTTTGGATAGAGTGATGTCTTTGAACATCGACGATTTTATAGTGAGAACCGAAGGATAGTTGGCGTTGGTTATTGATTCGATCAACGCTAAGCGATTTATATCGGGACCGTACGATAGTGTCAGATCATTTTGAGAAACGAGATAGTCAAGAATGTTCAGTTTAAGTTAGTCCCTTATGTCGGAAAGACTTAGAACATTGTATGGATAAGTCGCCTAGCAGGGGCGATCTCAGACGTTGATGCGTCGGCAGTTCTGATGATGACCGTGAGAAATAGATAACAGAAGCGATTGTGTAATTTGGGCAGTAAGTTTCTAGATATTTTGGAATCATACTGTATCTAGCAAATCTTTAAAAATAGTTGGACAAGAGGTAGCTAACAGTTGGACGGGAGCCATTACGAAAAATTTGTTGCGATCGGATCTGCAAAAGGCTTGACGCAACACATACATGGGATTATCGATGCGAAAGGAATTGAGGAACGAAAAAGTGCTATGAAGAATCGCTGCATTCGGATTACACTACGACTCGATGCAATACGCAAGTCAAAAAATTTGGTTTAAAACATATCAAAATTGAAGACGATTATAAATCAAGTTGGGCGCAAGGATTCTTTGCAGAAGAATCAGGTGTTTAAAAATATTGCGCATGAGAATGAGTTACGGGAATGGACGCTAGAGCCAGATTCAGTTGAGAGTACAAAATAATTGGTATTTTTGGAAATGAAGTCACTCCTGAAACTTGTCCGATTTCTCGAACAATAAGCTTGGCTGAAATGCATATATTTTGGGGACGCCTAAAATATGCGTACGAATCCAAACTAAAGGATATATTGAACTCAAATGTAGTTATAGGAAAGCGATATAGAGTTAAGGAATTTTGTACGAAATGTTTCACAAGAAACAAAGACAGTAAATTTGAGGCAGTATATGAAACGAAAGTTAAGTATTATCAAAAAGGGAATGAGTATATGCTTTGGTTAGAGGATGAACCTTATTTTGAGTGGTATATTATGTAATATTCCACTCTGTACGGTGTATTACGCTGAGTCGGATTGAAATAAGACATTTGGGTTGGTTGCATAACATAAGTTGAAATAAGAACGAGGCAATAAGTTGCTTGAATTTTGATAAGGCAGATTCGGGAACAAGCAATGATTCGGGTTTTGGTTTCATTTATAGGCTTTACGTAAAAATTTTTGAGGTTCGATTTATCGCCTCGATGCAGGAAGAAGCACGAAGTCAAGTATCATGCAACAAAATCAGTGGGCTAGTTCAGAACGAGACAGAAATATTAGGACTTAAGAGATGGAGCGATCTTCCTTGAATCCGCTCGGGTTGAATGATTGAAAAGCATGACCTGCTCGCATGGTTATACCAGTTAAGTAAATCGTGCTTCGCATCAGACCACAGATATTTGGGGATAAGCTGTATTGACTCTGGTGGAGCGATAGGCTATGTTAGCTCAGCAGAAATGGCTAAGCAGATAAGTAATGGTGAGCGGGCTCTACTCCTTCTCCCCTACTCTATCATGCTTAATAAAATATATCAGTTGTATGCTAGCGTTATCATAGATTCAGCGAGCGTGGCTCGAGAGAAACATGAGTCCAAAAACATAGTTAAACACTAAGATAAAATATTGAAATAAAGTATATCAAGGTATGCATAAAGAGCACGAGTATCAAAAGAGAATAATAAGATAGCTTCATAAGTGAAGCAGGAAGTTGTGGTTCAAACCACGGAACTATCAAAAAGGGATACAAGATGACTCAAGTAATCGGAAAGGATAATGGTGCCACGGAACTATCGATCCAAGATAGGGCACCATGGAACATTGTGTCGAGAAGCGACACGAGACTTAGTTGTTGGGACCTACGAGTCATCCAACCAGAACATCGATCGGAAGAGTAACGATGCCACGAGGATGGTTTGGTGGGGTGAGTCGACACATACCTTGCCATACTTATATTTCAAAACGTAGGGCGGGTAGACACGGACCTCGTTGTACTTACAAAGTGTAAACTCCCTCATTTATTTTTATAGATAGTCTGGTATGGGTTACAAAATTTTGGTATAGCAGCAGTTGATTGAGGTTTAGAGTAAGGTTACAGATGTCTTATTTTTTTAAATTAAACCCTTGGCGCGCCCTAGCGTTATTAAAATATTCGGAGCCAACATCAGCCCATAAATTCTAACAGATTATTGCACTCTTGACTTGACACGCCAATTTAGGCGCTGGACTTTTCCGTCACTCAAAATCATATTTCCTTGTGCTCTAAATTAATTGCACAATTTTTCGTAACCGAAATCTATTATATAATCCTGTGTCACGCACCTGTGTCGTTGCCATCAATTTTGAGACACCAACTTAACCCATTGAGCCGGACCAATAAAAGGGTCCAAGACTGACACCAAGCCTACAACGTTCATGACTTTTGTGTCACTCCCAATTGAGATTCCATGTACCCCCATTTAATTTAAGAGCACATGACAATTTATTCTAATTAAATTGGGGATACCAACTTTGACTAATCCTAATTTAATCCCAATTTAATTCCAATGCCCATTTAATTTTGCCCATGCAAAACACACCACACTCCCTCACCCTACAAAACACCAAACACCAATTCTCCCACAATTTTTTTATTATTTTATGTGTTTGTGCAAATACCCAAAATTAAGGGGCTAAATTGCAAATATTGTAACATGTGGCATAACCTCATTGGTCAAGGCCAAATGAACAAGCCACCCCACTCTTTGACCGGTCAAGCTTTCCCCTCCCTCTCCTTTGGATGAAGAATTAATTTCTCCATATGAAATCTCCACCACCCATTTGAATTGGGCCCATCCTCACCATCCAATCCTCACACACTTCTCTATATAATGTCTCTTTCTCCCTGCTTCACAATGCAGGCCCTAATCCCAAGGAGCCTTGAAAACCTCACCCCCTCTCTCTCTTCTCCCTTCCTACACTTACAGCCAACCAAAATCTTCTTCTCCCTTTCTCTTCTTCTTCTTCTTCTTCTTCTTCTTCTCCTACCTTTCTTCACAACATCCCCACCCGATCGGACTTCTTCCCCACCCGGCCGACCCTCGACTCCGGCGGATAGCCTCGACTTCCCAGCTGAGATCCCACACGACAGCACATCTCCACGCTGCCACGTACCTCGATGACAACCTCCAGCGGACTGCACCACCGAGCTTCCCTACTCCGGCGGCCGTCCACCACGAGCTGCTGCACCAACACGAGCCGACCACCCCACGAGCCCCCACCACTTCCACCTCCGACCACATGCACCAACACGAGCCCCCCCTCCCCCCCGCTTCCACTGCACCTCTATGGTTGAACCCCCGCTGAATCTCCGACACTGCCACGAGCTTAACACCCCAGCTTCTTCCCACCACGACTTCACGCCATTGCCACCACCACACCACACACCATTGCCACCACCACCACACACCATTGTACCACCACTGCCAACCACAACACCCCTCCGACCATCATCCCCCTCCGGTCATCTTTATCGTCTTCACCGTCTTCATCATCTTCATCATCACCGTCAACCCCACATCACCACGACCTCCCCATCACAGCCGAGCTCCACCGCCATAACCACCCCCCTCCGGCCAGCAACCACCTCGTCCAAGGTGAACCCTTCCCCCCTCTACCTATGTGCATATTTGTGGTTTACATGGTTATATGGGTTTATTAGTTTTAGGGTGTGGTAAGTGCATATGGAAAATTTTTAGGTTTAAATCACATGTCCTAATACACATTGAGGGGAAAATACTAAGTTATCTATGGTTTAAATATGAATTGGAATATATGCATGTGATAGTTAAACATGTGATGTATGTTGAGTTTTAGGGTTTTGAGTGCATCGAGATTATAGAGTTATTATAATTTAAATATAAGCAATCGATGGTTAAATGCTATGTTGATATTTAGGATTTTCGAATGCTAGATGTAAATCTTGGGGTTTAGTATAAAATTGTTCCATAAATAATAATGAATTTAATAAGGAGCAGGTTTAATTGATATGGAATGAGGTTGAGATATCAAGCATCGGTTATTATTGAACCATAGAATTGTGTGAATGACTACTTTGGGTTTTTGAGTGACATATGAGACAGTAGGGTGTTATCCTATCTTATTATACGCGTATGGGTTATTGTTGATTGAGCTGTTTTAAACTATTGTTGAATAATAATATGGTATTAAAATATGGATGGACATTGGGAGCAGGTGATTGATTGTGAAATAGGTATAATATCGAATCATGAGTCAGAGATTGAGGACTGAGAATATTAATTAATTATTTGAGATTGAGATATGTCAACGTGCATGATAATATCGGTGAAGACCCGGGGTAAAATCGAGGATTTGATCATGGTTTAAACTACTGAATGTCGGGATGAATGTAGTGAGATCGAGGTTTGGTTTGATGATATTGTACGAATGATTAACTGGATTAGATGTAATATACCCTGAGTCAACCCTGGTCAACCCTCTAGTTTCGTATCCATGTGAGTTGTAACTAAGTTTGAACATATGACTAGATGTGTGTCGCGTCATATTTCAGCGTTGTGATTGTAGCACCCCGTTCTCCCGGTGCGGAGAGCGCGGCTAAGAAACACAAGACGGTATCGTTCGATCGGGATAGATTGAATTAAGAACTCGTCCTCGTTATGGATTTGTTTCTTCGGAATCGATTCCCATATTCAGTGGACTGCGCCCCAAGGATCGGCTTAGCGGCAGAGTCAGGAGGGACCTCTCCGCTGCTATCTTTTATTGCCTCGGTTTTCGATGTCGCTTGCTTGCTTTCGTGCTTTGAGTTGGTTTTGGGATTTGCTTGTTTTCCTTGAACGGTTTTGATGGTTTTCATTGTTTTCGTTCATTGACTTGCACTTCTATTCCGAGATTGGAAAGAGAGAAAAAAGTATTAATCGAGCTGTTCGTGTGCAGGTGAACGAGCAGTAGGCGGCTTGCGAGCGGAGTCGTGAAGCGCCTCTTCCCTTCTTCTTTCCAAAATCTAAGTGAGTGGCTACCAACCCGATTAGCTAGCCTTGCTTCCAAGCCTCACTCTTTGCCCCGATCAAACGATACCAAATAATAATAAAAGAAACCAAGATAAAAGAGAATAACTTGGTTATTATGTTTGTCAACAAACTTATGAACGGTTATCATCCTGTATGCTAGTTCGTCTGTAACTGTTCTATGAATCGTGCTAAGTATGGAAATATATGCTTGTTATGAAATAAACTGTCAGGATGACTATGCAAAACTGTATGCTATGGAACAAATTCTATGAGTATTCTCGATCACGGATGACTTGTGCACAAGGTATGTTATGAGTTCCGTGGACGGTCACCGGGGCGCCGGGACCGATCCGATCCGGACGGAACGTATATATAGTCGTATGTTATGGGACAAAGTGTTATGCAGCGGGGCTCGCCACCTGCGGTGTATATCATTTGTGTCTTGAGACTATAACCCGTCCCTTCGTGGCATCAAGCCAGTGATCCTATGTATATTTAAACCTGTTGCATACTAACTTATGTCTTCGTGGCAGGGAAGGCATGGTAAGTATTGTGCAGGTAATTCAGACGGTCAGGTAAAATCCACCTAACGGTGGCACGTTCATTTCAGTAAATTCAATATGCTGCTTACTTGTAAATGAACTAAGGCAAGATAGAAACCCACAAATATGCTTGCTTCACTAAACAACGTATTGATTGGTATAGTCAGGCTAGCTCGCCTTCACCAGCATATTTCGATATGCTAACCCTCGTTGAAACAGGTTCTCCGCACCAAGGCGAACCGAGCGAGGAGCCGAAGTCGTCTACCCGATCCAGTCCAACTGTTGGCGCATCTTCACCGCGCCCCCGAAGCCTTTTGAAGTCCGAAGCTGCAACTCTTCATACACAAATGCAGCTCCGTGGCAAAGCGATCCTCCAGCCTGGAGGTCTTTATCATTTTGAGTTTATAAAGGGATGTAATGTACAGGACTGCTATCTCATTTTGAGTCAACCCTTTTGTAAGCCGTTCGGCATATTAGCTAACTCGTTCAAGAGTTTGTAATAGATGTTCATTATCAATAAAGAGAACTTTTCTATGTTTCAAATCTGTGTTTCAATTTATCTGCGTACTCTGAATATGTGCTTGCTATGCAAATCATTTAAGCCTTGTGCGGGCGCAACTCCAGGCCCGCACGGGGGTCACGACTCGGGGGACGCCTCGGGGCGTGACAGTGATAGTTTATTGATTGAGTTTGTATCTCGTCTCTAGGTACTACGTGACCTGCAGACTCGGACGTGGTACCGGATCCCCATCTTCAGCAGCCGGACGCAGGCAAGTGTACCTTGCCACCCTGTATTTCAGTTACCAGATATTTATTGTTTCATTATATACATTGTGCGTGTATTTGATTAAGATCGTTGCTTCGCGTCCGGATCACAACCAGGTGCAGACGTTCGTCGTAACGTCATGTAACGAATGTTAGATGTTCGTAACACCTCGATGTACGTACCTAAGTATATCGTCACCCCAAGACATATTCATACACTGTTATCGTGCCAGATTTCTTGTATCCTGATACTGACATCATGACCGGAGACTGGGACGACCTTAGGGTCGCGTCTGTTGAGTTATTTCTGTGTGACGAGACTGTTAGATAGAGGTTCAGGTTCAACGCACAATTATTGACCGCTTGGGATAGGGAAGACAGTTACTAGACGTTTGGGCTCCTCTACACGTGCTTATGTAGTGATCCTGTATCTAGTGTAGTTATATCACCCGTGTGACTCTTTGCCCGGAGCTACGGTACGTCCCGTGTGTTTCCGTGTCCGGAGCTACGATTTTATTTTGGACAGCCCACGCGTCGAACATTGTCTTCAAACTGTGTCTCACTTAGTTGGTTATGCTAGACTACACCATCGTTGCACTTGTACTTTATGTTGTACTTTGGCATGTTGTATTTTTGTACCTTGTTACGTCCCTCTGAGGACCTGGTCCCCTGCCAGTTTTGCAGCATAGACGATTACGGAGCATTTGGAGTTGCTGATGGAGTTGCATGTCTTGCGGGCATTGTACCAGGTACTCACATCATTTCTACCGGCATTATGGTTATTTTATATTGATTATTCATCTGCTGTCGTAGCCTAGTTTTTATAGACTCATATTTCTTCTCGAGTCTATTCGAGTTGGTGTGTTATTGGGCGGCCGACTTTAGCACATGCAGCTCTTTCTTGTATATTTTTGTTCATTGTGGATTGAGACATAGATGTTTACATTTATCGGATTTTTAGATAGTGCCCTTTATTATACAGCTTATACGTATTCGAGTCAGACCAGAGTCTGGTCGAATGCGTAGCTGGCGTGTCGCGTATTCCTGGTCCTATGTATTTTGGGACTGGGGCGTGACACAAAGTAAAGCTATGTTAAGTATTTGAGTGGGGAGAGAAGACTCGTACCTTGCCGTACTTACATTATCGAAATATTGCGTGTATATCAATAGTCATAGGCTGCCCGTACACGGGTTTAAGATATTCCTCGGGTTTAAGATATTCCTCGAACGAAAGTCGTTGGAGTACCGGGACCGTTCGACCATGTAGGAATTTGAGAGTGCCATTGAGCACGGTATGGCGGGTCATTCAGGCAGGCTTGCTACCTGGGCGCTGAATGAGGCATCGTATACCATAAAAACGACATTGGGGGTCCCTGGTCGACTTGGACGAAGAGGATGCACCACTAATGACCAAGGGACTTTCGGGACCTCCAGAGGTCTTGCAACCCGACTGAGAGGAATCACCGAAATGTCAAGATGAAATGTGCCCAATTTGACACTCGTATCGTCAGTGACTTGCATATAGATAAGACGATGGGCTATCGAACATTTGAGACAGTAGGATGAATGCCGTCTTGCGTTGAGCAAGATTGAACACATCAGCTATAGATTCAGAGTAGCTATTGCGTGAGGCGATATAACGTGTTTCATACGTTTCATAAGCGATACAAGTATTGCTTGCTTAGTTAACGATGCGAATCAAATATAACATACTTAGAAATCGAGACCACCGATTATAACAAGTTTACTTAGCGGTGAAATCGAATAACATCACTACAAGGATAAAGGCTTTTGACCACAAAATCTGAGACAACCAAAAAAAAATTGTCGTTCAAACTGAACTTTAGCAGCTAAAAAATACAGTTGTGGCATAAAGTCCTCCAGATTGACAAAAATAACTATGAAGTCTCTAGCGACTATTAATTAGTTTTTGCCGACCAATAAGTTCTTCGCAAGAAAAATCTAAGATGACTATGAAAAACATTTATGGCCTAAAGTAGAGCGGAAAAACTAAAATTTCCACCAATTTTTTAGCGAGGACGAAAATATTTTATGCGACTATGTTTTAGTTGCAATATATTTTGATAAAAAATTATTGCAAACAAAAAAGGAAAATTTGCTGCCAATAAAAAAAGGAAAAAAAAATGTTGCCAACAAAAAGGAAGAAAAACAAAAAAAGCAAAATATTGCTGTCAACAAAAAATGAAGAAAATCAAAATCAAAATATTGCTGCCAATAAAAAACGGAAGATGTCAAAATATCCAAAGTGCCGCCAATCAAAAAGCATTGCCGCTAAAAAAAAAAACCATAACTTACGAAAATTTAGGCCGAAACCTAATCTCTGAAACTTTAAAAAAAAAAAAAAGACCGACAGAGAAAGTCCTCCTTGGATTTTCCATAATCCTCACCGCCATCATCACAAAGTCTGCTCAGCGCCGTCGCGTCGCGTGCTACTTTTCCCGAAACGTTCTCATTGTGTCGTCGCTCATCTCCCTCTCTTCTTTCTCCTACAATCCAAAGCAGCAACAACAAGAGGAATCTTTTATTCATTGGTTTTATAGGTTGTTTTCCATTGTTCTTTTTGATTTTATGAGTTGTTTTTCAATATTATTTATGTACATTGCGTTGACTGTGTGTGTTCTCACACATAGATAGCAAACCCAACTTCCTAAAGACATGCTCTTGATCCACTTTTTTCTCAACCCATTCTTCCTCTTGAACTATTCCTAGCCACTTGTTCTTTCATGTTGGCTCCTTAATGGGAGGATGACTCATGAATTGTGGCTCAAATTTAGCCTTTAGTTGAGGTTGGTAACCTATTTATACCACCCTCCTCTCAATTGATTAGTTAGAGAGATAGAAAAAAGCCTTCAAAGTTTACTCTTCCTTTGATCCAAAAATCAAAAGCAAACATCTGTTCCACCTCCATTCTCTTCCGTGTTTCGTTCTGGGCAAGGCTAAGTTCGGGTCGCATCTCTCGAAGTTGTGTGCGACAACGAGAAGCCGGTAGTACTGG
Organism: Iris macrosiphon; assembly: GCA_036927795.1. Lineage (NCBI taxonomy): Eukaryota > Viridiplantae > Streptophyta > Magnoliopsida > Asparagales > Iridaceae > Iris > Iris macrosiphon. The sequence goes on along the minus strand of JAYESA010000004.1, from coordinate 331,275,416 downwards.
GAGTTTTACCACTAGGAGCATCTGAGAACAGTCTGCACATAGATCTCGGATCAACTCTTAGATTGTTAGCAATAATTAAACATTCTTTCTGTTTCTTTCAGCAAAGTTTGATTTTCGATAAACTTGTTGTTTGAATACTGTCATATTAGTGTTGCATAAGAGAATTGTTAACGTGGCCTAACTGTTAAATAGTTTAGCACTATCAGCAAATATCTGTGTTAAAGTTGTTACTTCTAATACTTAGCAAATTGGTTGGAAAGTGCTAATACACGGATAAATTTTTTTAAATACACTGTTAACGATTTTGTTAGAACAGCATTAATTGCTTACTTAACAATTTCAAGACTATTACATAACAAAGTGCTGTTAACTAAAGTTCCTTTGTTCATTGTTGGAAAATTTTAAAATTAAAAAAAAAGAAAAGAAATTGTTGAACATATAGTGCTACAAATTTACAAAACTGCTTGTTCATTATTTAGATCAATACAGTTGTTGTTGCTTGCTGCTTTAAGAATTAGAGTATATAAATCATTGTCAGCTTTAATTATTGATCAGTATATTCTATTTAATATAGTTTATTTATTCTGTTGGAACATAGAACCTAACTTTTACTTCTGTGTCATTAAATTTTCTTTTGATACATTCAATATTTTTAAGTTTAAGGAATTAGTTTATTGACCTTGCAAATTCTTTTAAATCTAAAGTTCTAAAAAGTAGAGATAAGCTTGGGAACAAACTGAAAGGGTCCTTCTGTCAAATGGGTGTAAACAGCCCTAAGCGACACGGTATTTAAGTGTCTTCGGACCACCGCTAGCTGGGAACCGGCCCTTACAGCTAACCCAAGTTAATCAAAACTTGATAGAATAAAGATTTATTAAGGTTGATCAGCAAGATCACTGAACTAGTATTTTTAGAGCCTCAGGCACCCTCATTGAGTAGCAATACTATTCTTGCAGACTTTAGACCGCCTTACTAGTTACCATGAGTGGCAAAGATGAGATTTCGACTGCTAAGCCAGCTAAGTTTGATGGCACTCACTTCAAGAGGTGGCAGAGTCAGATAAAATTTTGGCTCACCACTTTAGGATTGATCTCAGCAATTGATGGGTCCACACCCATCTCAAATGATTCTGATGACACTGAGTCTGACGTAGGAGTATCTAAACCCTCTAGCTCCTCAAAACCAAAAACTCCTAAGGAAATAGACTTTCATTGCTTCCATCGAATTCTAAGCGCTTTATCTGATTCTCTTTATGATATATTCTTTGAATATAAGAGCGCTAAAGAACTTTGGGATGCTTTGGAAGATGAATATGGATGTGATGATGCCGGAATTGAAAGATTCAATTCTTCCTCATTTAATAGGTACTTTATGGTAGATAATAAACCAATGAATGAACAGATCCATGAATTCCAAGAATATATGAGGCATATCCAAGCTAAAGGCTCAACCTTTTCTACTGAATATAAGATAGCTTGCCTGATAGATAAACTCCCCCCTTCTTGGTCTGATGTTAAAAGGGAGCTTATTCATACACAAGGTGACCTTACCTTTGCTCAAGTCTTAAAGAAAATCAGAACAGAAGAAGAAATTAGGCTAAGGTCTAATCCCAAGACTGAGTCTAAGGCTAAGGTAAACCTAGTAGAAACATCCCAAGGAAAACCCAAGTCTAATAATCCTCACAAACCCAAGAAGAACTTCTTCAAGAAGAAGAAGAACTTTCACCCTCATCATCAAAACCATCAACACCAGTAAAACCATAGACCTAGAAATTTCAGTCAGACTCAGGATCAACAGAAATTTTGTTTGGTGTGTGGGAGAACAAATCATCTATCCTTCAACTATTTCCAAAGGAAGAAGGAACCTATCAAGACTCCCTATAAGGGGAAAGGTCCATCCAAACCAGAAGCTAACATGATTCTGAATGGGCCTACCAGTTCCTTCAGGTCTGTGACTTATCAACCTTTAGTTAATATTTCTTACCATTCTGATGACTGGTGGTTGGATTCTGGAGCTAATGTTCATGTTTCATTTGATCGTTCCTGTTTTTCAAACTATCAGGAATCATGTGGAGGAGGCATAACCCTAGGAGATGGCTCTTCGGCACAGATTGTAGGAAAAGGAAGAATAGATCTAAAGATGACATCAGGGAAAATTCTACCTCTTCATGATGTTTTTCACGTGCCGTCAGTTAGGAAAAACTTAGTTAGTGGATCCCTTCTTGTAGCATCTGGATACAAGATTGTAATGGAAGCCAATAAAGTTGTATTTTCCAAGAATGAGTCCTTTGTTGGAAATGGATTTGTAAAGGATGGTCTTTTTATTCTCAGTACTATAAACAAAGTGTCGGATCATTCTCTTGTTGTTTTCAATGTAGAATCTTCAAATGTTTGGCATGATAGACTAGGTCATGTGAATCTAGGTTCCCTTAGAAGGATGATGAACTTAGATCTTATTCCCAAGTCTCCTGTAGATAATAAACACAAATGTGAGATTTGTGTTCAAGCAAAACATACTAGACTACCTTTCAAATCTGTAGAAAGGAATTCTGACCTTCTAGAACTAGTTCATAGTGATGTTTGTGATTCCAATATAATCTTGACCCGAGGAGGTAGGAAATATTTTGTCACTTTTATAGATGATTGTTCAAAGTATTGCTATACCTACCTTCTCAAAACTAAAGATGAAGTTCTAGATAGATTCAAGGTTTATAAATCTGAAGTTGAGAACCAATTAGAGAAAAAGATCAAGATCATTAGATCTGATCGTGGCGGAGAGTATACCTCAAACGATATGACTAACTTCTGTGAAGAACACGGAATAATTCATGAGGTGACTGCTCCTTATTCACCACAATCCAACGGAGTTGCTGAAAGGAAGAATCGTACTCTGTTAGACATGGTAAATGCCATGCTTCTCAGCTCAGGTGCTCCTGATAATTTATGGGGAGAAGCCTTATTAACAGTCTGCTACATCCTAAATAGGATCCCTAGTAAATCAAAGGATAAGACTCCCTATGAACTATGGAAAGGTAGAACTCCTGGAGTCCATTATCTCAAAGTGTGGGGATGTCTAGCAAAAGTAGGAATTTCTGAACCTAAAAAGAGAAAGATTGGACCTAAGACAGTAGATTCTGTGTTTATAGGATATGCCTCAGATAGCAATGCCAATAGATTTTTAGTGACTCATTCTGAAGTAAATAAAATCTCTAACAATACCATTATAGAAGCTAGAGATGCAGTTTACTTTGAGAATATATTTCCTTTTAAGAATAGAATTTCCTCCAACCCCACCAGCTCTTTTCTTGCTCCTTCTACTAGTTCCAATTTTCAGCAATATAGTTCGCAACCTGAACAAGACTTAGAACCTAGAAGAAGCAAAAGAGGAAGGATTGAAAGAAACTTAGGGGAAGATTTCTTTACTTATTTGATAGAGGGTGATCCCACAACTTACGAAGAAGCAATATCCTCTCCTGATGCACCTTTCTGGAAAGAAGCCATCAACAATGAGTACAACTCCATCATGGAGAATAGTACTTGGTATTTAGCAGACCTACCCTTAGGTAGTAAACCCATAGGTTGTAAGTGGATCTTCAAAAGAAAACTTAGAGCTGACGGTACTATAGAAAAATACAAAGCTAGATTAGTAGCCAAGGGTTTCACTCAGAAAAAGGGATTAGATTACTTTGATACCTACTCTCCTGTAGCTATGATTGCCTCTATCAGAACACTTCTAGCTTTAGCATCCATTCATAACATGCTAATCCATCAAATGGATGTAAAAACAGCATTTTTGAATGGAGATCTAGAGGAAGAAATCTATATGGAGCAACCTAAAGATTTTATTGCTAAAGGTCAAGAAAAAAAAAGTTTGCAGATTAGTAAAATCACTTTATGGCCTAAAGCAAGCTCCCAAGCAATGGCACAACAAATTTGATAAAGTGATTCTAGAATTTGGTTTCTTGCCAAATGAGTATGACAAATGTATATACTCTAAAAACATTGATGCAAGTTGTGTCATTTTATGCTTGTATGTAGATGACATCCTCATTTTAGGATCAAAACTTGAGTTGATAAATAATACTAAAGATTATTTATCTAGCAAGTTTGACATGAAAGACCTAGGTAAAGCCAACATGATTCTAGGAATGCAAGTGTCTAAATCCAAATAGGGTTATACTCTATCCTTAGTACACTCTATTGAGAAATGTTGAAAAATTTTCAGTACTTTGATAAGAAACCTGCTCCTACTCCTTTTGACAGCAGTATCATTCTCAAGAAGAATGAAGGTTCACCTGTAGAACAACATAAATACTCTCAGATGATAGGTTCTCTTATGTATATAACGAATAGAACCCGACCTGACATCGCATTTGCCGTTGGAAGACTGAGTAGATATACCAGTAACCCAAACCAATCACATTGGTCAGCATTAGAAAGAGTATTTAGATATCTTAAGGGTACTATAGATTATAGACTTCATTATACTAGACACCCAGATATCATAGAAGGTTATTCAGATGCAAACTGGGTTACTGACTCACATGATGTAGAATCCACTACTGGATATGTGTTTACTCTAGGAGGAGCTGCAATCTCCTGGGGCTCATGTAAACAAACTATCATAGCTAGGAGTACAATGGATTCTGAAATGATAGCTTTGGATACTACTTGTACAGAAGCTGAATGGCTTAGAAATCTGATTATGCAAATATCTGTTGCTCATATTCCTGTTCCTGCTGTTTCTATAAATTGTGATAATAAATCTGTTATGGAACTACTAAAACTTGATTCTGATTCTGTGAATGCTAAGATGAACAGGCACATGCAGCTGCGCTTCAAGTCAATCAAGTGCCTACTAGGCAAATATGTGGTTCTTGACTATATAAAGTCCGAAAAGAACCTTGCAGACCACTTGACAAAGGGTCTGTCTAGGACATTGATCCTAGAATCATCGAGGGGGATGGGGTTAAGCCCATAAGTAAATCACCAGCAGTGGCAACCCAACCGAGTCTGACTGGAGATCCCAAGAAGCCGGTTCAATGGGTAGAAACAAGCTGAACTTCGGTGACTATTATGGAACACTGACTCAGAGATTAAATTCTCATAAACTAATGCCCAAGTGGCTGTACGAGGTTGTACAATGATATCCTATCCCTATGGTGACAGTGTTCCGGTTTGATATGGTCAGGATGAGTTTCAAACTCTTAATAAGTCCAAGCATTATATGCAGGGTTGATACCTATCACAAACCCTTGAGGACTTACCTATATGAGAGGTCGTGAAGGCCGCGACTATGGGTCAGGGCGACCCCAGACAACTCTCATGAATATGGAAAAAGTGCGCATGGCCAATCAAAGCGCCGCCCCGATAGACCCAAGAACCTCTAGCGTACTATGTGTGCTATTCTCTGAATCTGATTCAAGAAGTCTGATTCAAGGCATAGTCCATCAAGCACTTCTTCAGACAAAGACAATAGTCACTACGTGAGATTCAAGGCTGTAGTCCATCTCATCTATGCATAGTATATACTTGTCCAGAAATTCTCTATTCGCATTCCTTGTTACCTATATTTTCAGAACTTGGTTTTGGGGGGGGATTGTTGACTGTGTGTGTTCTCACACATAGATAGCAAACCCAACTTCCTAAAGACATGCTCTTGATCCACTTTTTTCTCAACCCATTCTTCCTCTTGAACTATTCCTAGCCACTTGTTCTTTCATGTTGGCTCCTTAATGGGAGGATGACTCATGAATTGTGGCTCAAATTTAGCCTTTAGTTGAGGTTGGTAACCTATTTATACCACCCTCCTCTCAATTGATTAGTTAGAGAGATAGAAAAAAGCCTTCAAAGTTTACTCTTCCTTTGATCCAAAAATCAAAAGCAAACATCTGTTCCACCTCCATTCTCTTCCGTGTTTCGTTCTGGGCAAGGCTAAGTTCGGGTCGCATCTCTCGAAGTTGTGTGCGACAACGAGAAGCCGGTAGTACTGGGGGTTTTACCACTAGGAGCATCTGAGAACAGTCTGCACATAGATCTCGGATCAACTCTTAGGGCAGTGCGTTCAGCACGACTTTCCCATAGGCCGGTAACTCTGAACTCATTTTTATTTTAGTTGCATATTTGCTGAAAGAAACAGAAAGAATGTTTAATTATTGCTAACACATTGATTTAATCTATTTCATGAATTATGATTGGTCAAATTTATGTTGCACGGACACAGATGCGACACGAAAAGAGGGCACAGACATGACACCTATGGCCAAGTGTATTTTGGAGTTTTCGATGTGTGTTCGTTAAGTGTTTGATACATGTCCTAAGACACGACATGGCCACATAATATGTTCTCGATCTTGGGATTGAAGTTATTATCTAAGAGTATGTTCTGAGGCTTGATATCAAATTTGCAGAATTCTTATATCACATCCTCGATGCAGATATCAATTGCCTTAGCCCCACCAGTTGCTATCTTGTTTAGTTTCTCCATTATAAAATGTCGATCATCCCCATTGTTAGTGAAGATGTACTTGTTGAGTGAACTGCTAGGCATAAATTCATAAAGTAGAGCCCTTCTTGATTCCTCTGAGCAAAACCCAACCAGACTTACCACATTGATGCGATGAATACTACCAATAGTTGATACTTCACTGATGAAATCATCTCTGTTGCATTTGGAGTTGCCGAGCATCTTAACTGCAACTTGATAGCCACCGGGTTGATCCCCGCTGTAGGTAGACCCAAACCCTCCTTGGCCTAACTTCACCTTGAAGTTGCCTGTCATCATAACAATGTCAGGGTATGAATACCTTGCTGGCTCCAGATTCTACTGGAATCTTAGAAAATTCTCTATTTTCTTCATTGGCACTCACATCTTCCAAAAGTGGTGGCACATGAATACGAATACTTTAAAGAGAATAAAAATGATTGTTACAGACCTGGGAAATTTGGCTGCTAATGTAAGGTATCATGTTAATTGATTCTTACCTATAGCCAATACTGATGTGTTAAAGAGAATAGTGGCCCAAAAACAAACTTTTCCGGTATAGCAAATACTTTAAAGAGAATAAAAATGATTGTTACAGACCTGGGAAATTTGGCTGCTAATGTAAGGTATCATGTTAATTGATTCTTACCTATAGCCAATACTGATGTGTTAGTACATGCAATTTATTATCATTCTTAATTAGTAATTTAATATAGGCCGAGTAGGAATATTATGTGGCATATCCCCAAGTTGCCTACTATATAGGAGTACCTTACATTAGCTAATTAAGAATACCATTTTTAATCTCAGTTCGTTTATCCCCAATTCATAAGCTTCTGAAAGCCTAGGCAAACAGATTATTTCTTTTATCATTTAATGCCATTTTTTCTTGCCATGCCTTTTAAATGGGCCATCTCGGTGCTATCAGGCTAAGAACAATTGCATGTATTCAAAAAACATTTGAAACCCATGCCAACCTATCATCTTCTTGACTCATTTTTTAATCTCAGTTCCTAACTCAGATTAGTATTTGCAGCCTTGCTTATTGAAGAATAACACTTGGTGATTACATTCATGTTAGTTCCTAGTTAATAAGTACAAACATGGCATACTAGTCAAATCTACTCATGTTTTACATGTACAAGAATTGGATTCACTTGCACAAATAGCTGTCAGACATACTTGTTAGTTGTGTTCATCTCAAATTGACTAATGTTCCATTGCATAGATCAAAGGGAGTGAAGATGGATTCCCTTGGTAAGTTTGTTATGTGGGCAAGCAGAAAAAAACAGGAGACGAGAGACCATTGAGAAGAAAGAGAGGGAGGGAGATACTTACATTTTTTTTATATAACCATGATTTATCAATGCGGGCGATTTTTTTTTTTTGGGGGGGGTGGGGGTAGATATGAGTTGCTTTTGGATATACAATGCCGATAAAAGCGATTAACATAGAGAACCCGTCTCTTTTGATCACATAGTGTGAAACAATAGGAAAAACGTGTTCAATATTTTTGCAAATAGACTCCTTTTAAAAGACTATTGTATAAAATTGACATCTGGGATAAATAGTCTGCATATATAGTCCTTTGAATTACTATTTGCTTGCAGGGTTGATATGGGTAAGAACTGTCTTGTTGGGCTATACTGAAAATTATCAGTCTCGTCCTGACCCACGAAAGAATTGGATAGGGTCGGGCCAAAAAATCAACTCAAGTAGTTTATGGGTCGTATATGAATCTTAAGTGGCTCAACCATACTCGATCCATCTATGAACCCATGATCCGGTCAGAATGTTGGCTCGATATTAGATCCAGTTAATTACAATCAATTGTCAACAATTAGATTGGTTTGGACATATATGAAACCACCTCCACATATTGCAACAATTATTCTCTCTCTCAACAATTAAGTATATGTTGAGACTGGATTCTAAACGTATACACTTGATAGCTCATATTTAGGAAACATCTGATGGAGTCTTTAGAACTAGAAACCTTATATATCTTAAATGAATTATTACTTGTAATGATCTCTAAGAAGAGAACAGTTTTATGCTCAGGAATATGTGACAAGACACGATTCCATTCATCTTTATGTGTTTTGTGTGTAACCTAATTTCCCATATTGTTCTGGACGCCTTTTGTATGTTTTATTATTATTATTATTATTATTATTATTATTATTATTATTATTATATATATATATATATATATATATATATATATATATATATGATGATATATCCATTTTGGACTTAACTCTGTTCATGCCTTCAACAATATCACACATATATATATATATATATATGCCAATATTTACTCTTTGGCATCCTTTTCCTACTCATCTGATTCCGTGTTTCCTAATATTTTAACTTCTTTTTTCTAGGTTTTGATGTCTTTCTTATCACTCGTCCTGAATAGAAGCTCTATTATTTATGTCACTCCAGGAAGTGTAAGTATAGCTAACATTTATATTTTCCTGAATATTAAAATTTTCCTTTATTCAACTGAATTGCACAATTATTTTTCTATTTTATGTTCATGCTGTATGATCTATATTTTTACTATTTCTTGTTAGTGTCTTTGCTTTAGCTATTATATTTTTCCTTGAACTACCTGTGATTAATGCATAGGTAAGCATGGGTTATGACTGTAGTGTGAGGGTCAAGTGAGTTATATTTACATTTTGAATATTAATAAACTAAGGGTCCTTTCATGTTGCGTAAGGGATTGCAGTGACATGTAAGGATTAAGTGGGGTTTATTCGAGTTATTTGCAGATTTATGAGAATAGTATAATTGGTTTGTGCTTATGCTTGATAGGTAGACACACCAAATGCTTTGTATAGGCAAAGTCGTCATGGTCAGAAAAACGATGGGATCAGGGACAACGATGTTCTATTTTTTTTTTACTTTGATTGTAAGTTTAACATGATGCATGGATTAATTTGGTCGCATTGGAGGGTTTGACAAATCTAGTTCTCTTAATGAAGAAATTTATCTTTCAGCCATATGCACCCTTGTTTATCAAGTCTTCATTAGTCTAGCTTCTTTTCACCAAGAACCACTCTACTAACTATCAGCTGAAACTTCTCTAGTAATATTATTTGGTTTGTCTGAAATTTCAGGACCACAATTTTGGGTTTCACGAAGACCCTTTTTCCCTTTATCTTGGTGGCCTAGTAAGTTACTAACCCTAAACTTCATCCGTAACCTTACATAGCTACGATTTTGAATGAATTATGATATTCTTATTATACTTTACTCAGGATCTCCTGCAAAATGAATGTGTCCAAAATTCTGTAGAGGAGAATGGATATCAGTAATGATTTGTTGGGGGAAGTAAATAACAAAGGAAGCCTTCACTTTGGTATTTTGTGGTTTAGTATTGTGCAATTTCTTGTCATGGATTAGATATCGATTTATGATGATGATGTCCTTTATCTCGAGAATGCTCTGGCTTTGCCAAGAGATGACTTACACCTTGTTGTGGGTATCCATTATCTTGAGAAGGCTTTGACATTGCCAAGATATGACTTACACCTCTGGCAGGACTGTCAACTGAAACATAGTCCTTTAACTATAAATGTCGATACTTGTACGGAAGTGATGTTTCTTCCATTGAAAAGGTTGAAGTTGAATTTTACGTGAATTTTCTGAGCATTTAGTGTATGTTATCTCTATTGTATATATTATCTGTGCCTGTAGTGTATATGCAATATTGCAAGGGTTATCCTAAGTAGAGCTTTGACTCCCCTGGAAATATTTTTTGTGTTCTAGTTGAACAACCTACTTTCTTATCATCTTATGCATTTGATGGAAATTTGGAACTCATTATGAAGAGTCTTGTGGGTAAAGTACTAAAGAAATTATTCTTAGCCGTATGTTACCTGATTATATATAACCAGAGAAGTGGGACATTCACTTGGTCAATTTGGGAAGGGAGAAGCTTTCATGACCTGAGACCCGACACCCAAGGTACTTCATATTACAAAAGACTGTAGAAACTTTAATCAAGTGAAAAGCTAAGTGAGTATGATCAATGCTCATTGAGAAAAGTAGAATTATAATGCAACACTAATCTTATTATTTTAGATCAAACTTTTGAATATCAAGTAATGCTAATCTTATTAGTTTAGATCAAAATTTTGAATATCAAGTTAACTTTGTAGTCCGATGAATCTTTGTTCACTCTACCAAAGTATTTTAATACAGGTTGTATGTGTTCGAAGTGGACCCAATTTTTAAGTTCTAGAAAATTTTATGACTGTTCTTTTGAGGGAAGTATAATTGTGCGCATGTTGGGTTTCTGTATTTGTTTTATTTTGTTGGTATAAGAGAAATGCTTTGTTGTCCTACGATTATTAACTAGAGAAACGATTATTTAGTTTAAGTTGCATTACCATGGTTGTATCTTGTAGTTAAAGTTGCTCTTACAATTTATTACAATTTTCATTCTAATGTAATTAAACCAAATAAGTCTTTGTATTTTTGCATAAAAGAAATGAAGTCAATTCAATTAACCGGTCAAAGAAACCATGAGATCATTGTGGTAGTTCACGACCATTCTCATTATATTACCATGATCGTGATGAGGTAATAATATAACTTTTTTTTTATTTTAAAGTTTGTGAACATCAATATTAGCATTTGGATCATTATGTGTATGATGTTACTATTAGGGCGGTTCACAATTTCCTGATATCGATGCATGGGGTGCAGCTCATATGTCCAAAAAGAAGAAAGATTGTGTTAATGATGCACCAAGGACGCACATGTATACATTTTACTTGGTTAAAGAAACTGTTTCTATTGTATACTAGAGTAATATTATTTTTCTTTTAACTAATCAAATATTATTTTTACAGGATGAGATGATGAAAAAGAAGAATGACTATCTTGAGAATATCACTGAGTTGTATCCTGAGGGAACACCGATGGATGAGATTGTTGTAGCCCCAAATGTAGGCATTGAGATTATGGAAGATGTGATTGGGCGTGAGTGTGGTAGGGCGATTCGTGGTGCTAGAAAAGGGCGAGTTCCGAAAACTAGTTCATTATCTTCATCTAATACATCTTCAAATGTCTTAAATAAAGAAGTGCAAGAGTTGCAGGCCCAGCTTCAGATGGAGAAGAAAGCTAGGATGAGAGTTGTTGCTGAACACGAGGAACAAAAGGCTCAATGGAACTTTGTTATGCAACAACTACAAGTACTTGTTTCCGGATTCTCAATTCCAGAATCTACTCCTTTATCTCATGAAGAAGATGAAGATGGTGATGAGAGCAACCACAACCCATCTCTTACTTAGATTAGATATTTTATTGTTGTAGTTTACTAAATACTTTTGTTGACAATTAGTTGATTTTTGTGGACTAAATATTTGTTGTTTTGAGTTATGATAAATATAATATGAGCATATTCATATTTGATTCTGTTTAATTTACTTCCATTTATCTAGAATAAATTATTATGGTACTTGAAATGACTAATTAAATGTGTAGTCCCTATATACTATTTTGTAGGATTAATTGTTTGGTCACCTCAGATATGGCATGTACATTTTGCCACAATGTAACATCTTTTACCACAATAAACTAGTAGCCAAAGATTATCTAAGGTGACCATACGTTCAATAATAGTCGCCATAGACTACCTATGGTGGTAAATAATATTCTTCACATACTACCTATTACTACCAATTACAGTCGCCAGAAAGTGTCTTACGCGACTAATAATAGTTGTCACAAACTACCTTTGGCTGCTAATAGTAGTTTTCACACAGTACCTATTGCGATCAATCATAGTTATCACAAAGTGGCTTAGGCAACCAACGATAGTTGCCATAAATTACTTTTGACCATTAATAATAGTCACCATATACTACCTATTGCGACAAATCATAGTCGCCACAAAGTGTCTTAGGAGACCAATGATAGTCGTCACAGATTACCTTTGGTGGTCAATAGTAGTCTCCACACACTACCTATTGCAACCAAGCATAGTCAACACAAAGTGTCTTAGGCGACAAATAATAGTCCCCACACACTAACTATTACGACCAATCATAGTCACTAGATACAACCTTGGGGGACCAATAATAGTCGTCACATACTACTATTACAACCAAACGTAGTCACCATAGACTACCTATATCAATTATTTTAGTCACCAAAGGTATTGGCACGTCCCTCCCTCCAAAAAATCTAACTGCCTAAGGCGACAAAGCATTCTTGGCCAAAACTTTGGAGCGACAAAGTTATTTCCTCGCAATAGTGTAGTAGTCAAAGATCTTTACGGCTAAAATGCTTAATTAGTCGTCCCTGACTTTGGGTCAGGAGCCTGAGACGACGATGCTTGCGACCAAGAAATTTGGTGGCGAGAAACCTTAGGCAACTAATTATGTATTTAGGCAACAAAAACTCATTGGTCGCCTAAAGCCCTTATCCTAGTAGTCATGCTTGTCCGTTTTAGTGAATTGAATGCTATATATGCGAATGTGCTTTCTTAACTTCCAAGTTTACATGCGAGCATGATTTACTGCTTTCGAGGCGTGCCTCAACATGTACTGAAACTCTTCTAAGTTCTAATAGAAAGATCACTAAAATATGTATGTTTGTCATGATCACTTATTGTCGATTTAGGCGAGTGGGTTATCCTGCTCACTAGTACAAGTTGCGTACTGAACCACGTTTGTGGACACCATCTTTCAGGTCACTACTAAAAATTGCGGGATTAGCGACGTTTTTACCGATGTCGAAGTAAAATATCGCTAATACTAAAGATTTCAGCGACTTCAAATATTAACGTCGCTATAAGTCGTTGTTTGGCGACATATAGCGACGTTTAGCGACTATAATTCAGTTTTTTAAAAGAATAGCCGCTATAAGTTATCTGAGGTCGCTAAACGTCGCAGAATTTTATAATTTAGCGACGTATTTAGCGACGTTTATATTTTAAATATTTAGCGACGTGTTTAGCGACTTCTACAACGTCGCAAAATATTTTTATTAGCGACGTCATAATTTGACGTCGCTAAACGTCGCTAAAATTTCAATATAGGTTTCTGATTCCCCCTTCTGTCGAAATCTCCCAATTTTCAAAACCCGCCCCCCTCTTCTTCCCCCCTCTCCGGCGACCGGCGTCCTCCACAGCGGCCTACTCCGGCGTCCCCCTCCTCCTCCTCCTCCTCCTCCTCTAGGTAAACCCTAACTCTCTCTCTCTCTCTCTCTCACATGATACGGTATGACACTGATACAGACATGACATACACACACGTGACAGACACAGACACGACACACACACACGTGACACTAACCCTAACCCAAAACTGACACAGATATGACACACACGTGACAAACACAACACACACGTGACAGACATAACACACACATGTGACAGACACGTGCTCTGTGTTCTTGCTGACTGCTAGTGCAAGCCTTGGCTTGCTGCACTATGCTAAAACTGTACTGGGACTACTCATTGTTGTGCCCTGCTTGCATCTCAGTGCATTAATGCACTACAAACTGCACTTGTTGCTGCTGTTGATCTTCTTTGATGTTGATTGCTCTCACTTGCCACCTCCTTGCTGAGTATACTGCTCAGTGGCCGATGCTTCTTGCTGCACGGTTGTTGATTGCTCTCACTTATATGACTTCCTAGGTCAGTAGCCAGCTAATTAGTGCTTTGTACTGTTCTTATATCAATATATAAAGTAATACAAAGAATTATAGTCTATGCCCCCAGGCCCCTGTTATTATCAAACTCATCCTTCGTTGAGTTCAAGAAGATCTTTCCAACCGGGCCATCTAAATGGTCTGGGGTAAGATTCCACTCAAGGCAGCTGACGCTCCATGTCCGCAATGTAAAATGCAGATAAAGGAAGCTAACACTCCTCGGTGTATCATAATCCAATTGATGTTACTTTAGCAATTATTTTAGATAACATTAATTTATGTGTATCATTATCAATTTGTAATGTTACTTTGAAATCATATAACACATAACAATATAAAAATAATATGCTAAATTTAAATAATTTGAATTTGTATGACATCAAAATTGAATTTGGGAACGCCTATGGTAATCTTTTTCTAATTCTAATACTTCCTTAAATAAGGCACACATGGGGATTAGTTAAGGAAACTCACAAAGAGAGATTGTGTTTAAAGGGGCAAATTATGAACCTTTACCAAATCATAACAACTTTTAAATATTATATCTATCAGAAGAAAGAGATGAAAATCAAAGCCATAGAGGAATTAGTTATTTCTTCATTCTTTCTTCTTGTTCTTTGATTATTGGTTCCTTTCATAAGAACTTTGTATCTATTTTCAACCATAGAAAGAAGGATAATTGGATTGTCCAGAGACTTCTAAGTCATTAAAGTGATATTTTTATTGATCATGAATTACCTGTATTGATTATGTTATTAGAATAATATATTTGTTAGTTAATTATACAATATTAATTTATTTTTTTGTTCTATTATGTTTATCGTAATCGTCGAGACCCAGCCTTGGTGGTCATTTGTTGTGGCAAGGGGCATCGAGATGTGTTGTTGATCGGTATAATTGATAATGTAGAATTAGAGGTCTTAATTAGTCATGATTTTGTAGTCGCGTGGGATTTTAAACATATGTGACATAAATATCTTATAAGGCTAAACTGGTCAGTAAATCATACATCTATACTTTGTACGGTCCATGTTCTCTGTCTATGCGGCCTTTAGGGTATTAATATATCATGGACGTTAGGTGCCATTGATCTTGCAAAGTGACAACTGGCTGGACTTGTCAACCAGCCTAAAAAATAGGCTCTAATTGTTGATCCTTGGTTATGGGTAAGGGGATTGTTCTAATATTCATTTAATGATTCCATTAATCTCCTATAGCTTGCGCTAATGACTAAGGATAAGTGTATGTACCATTATCAGAATTTGAAATTAAAAAGAAGCGCTTTTGCTTATTTATATAAAAAGCCACAATATAAGTTGTTTTGTAATATCTGACTTTGTTTATTGTTTTGATAAGCTAGTTACTTTTTAGGGTATCTTTTGAAAGCGCGAGAAGTCTTCTATCAAAATATTTTCTTGACTAGTTCTAGAAAATCATCAACAATGCAAATTCGGCCTAATTAAGCATGACCACAACCCCTTATATTGAAATACAAGCATATATTAAGCCAATAGCTATTATCTTGTAAAATACCGAGAATATATATTTTAGTTCTGCTTGACCAGCTTTAACTTATCTAGCTGAAATATTGGATCTAATAGTTCCTTTAGTGATGAAAAGGTATAGAGATATAATATTCATGGTATTAATAAACTTAAATTGTTAAAGCACCAAAATTGCAAGTTTGTTCTCCAATAACACTTAAGATTTCATAATTATGATAAGTTTATGGAAAATGTGCTAAATGGTGTTGAAACAAAAGGTTATAAGTTCATGGACAGTTAAGTATCAAACAATGGAAAACTTTATAACATATAATAGTAATAACTGATTCTTTATGTGTGCCATAAAGAAAGTAGAATATCACAGTACAGAACAGTATCTAGAATACATTTCACAAGTAGAAACAAGTGCTGATAAGTATATATGCACACTGAAAACTGTGAACTGCTCTCCCTAGTGACCCGAGCTTACTCAATCACTCAAACAACCATACTTGAAGGTAGCAGTGAGTATCAGTGCATGTACTGTATTTAACGATGAGTATATATGCTAGGACTAGGAGTATCAGTACATGTACTGTATTTAACGATGAGTATATACTTGAAGGTAATTATATATTCATTTTTGCTGCAGAAGTATCTAGAAATGGATATGAATTACTATCTGCATCATCATTCGTGGATGTACAATCGTCATCCTGATGACATGTGCGGTGTGCAGGATGAATTCATTGAGGGTGTACAACAGTTCCTGCAGTTCGCCAAAGCGTTCCCTCAGTACATGGACGGTACCAAAATTAAGTGTCCGTGTGTGAGATGTCGCAACTTAAAATATCATCCAAAAGTGGAAGTCACATATCATTTGTACTCGAAGGGTTTTACGCTGAATTACTATCAGTGGACCGCGCATGGAGAATTTGTGTCTTTAGCATCGGAGTCGGAGCCTTATGTGGAGCCGTATATGGATGTCCACGACCACGCTGCTTACGACGACGGGTGGGTGAACATGGTTTTTTATGTGGCGGGGCCTAGTTTTGATCCGGACAATCATGATGCAGCTGAGGAGGCACCGAATACCGATGCTGCAAAGTTCATGGAGTTGCTGGAGAATGCAAGGACTCCATTATATCCTGTTTGTGAAGATCATTCACCGTTGGAGATTGTTACAAGATTGTTGAGCATCAAGTCCGATTTTAACATGTCGCAAGAATGCTATAACCGACTAATGGATTTGATTATAGAGATCTTACCAGAGGATGCAAAGTTGCCTAAAGACTTCTACCGATCTAAGAGGATGGTGAGATCGCTCTGGATGGGATATGAGAAAATTGATGCATGTCGTAACGGGTGCATGTTGTACTACAAAGACGACAAGGATGAAGATGCGTGCAGATTCTGTGGTGTTGATCACTACAAGGCTACTGGAAGGGGAAAGTCTGTCGGTGTAAAGAAGCCTACCGATTCGATGCACTACTTGTTTGACGTCGCGGTTGTAGAGGATGTTTATGGTGAATGAGACTGCAGAAAATATGAGTTGGGACAGGCAGAAATAGATCGAAGGAGTATTAGATCATCCATCCGATAGAGAAGCATGAAAGCACTTTGATCGAGAGTATCCATATTTTGCTTCGGA
This sequence comes from Iris macrosiphon, assembly GCA_036927795.1. Lineage (NCBI taxonomy): Eukaryota > Viridiplantae > Streptophyta > Magnoliopsida > Asparagales > Iridaceae > Iris > Iris macrosiphon. The sequence continues at coordinate 331,258,124 of JAYESA010000004.1, read as the reverse complement.
TTCGCGTAATGTCAGATTGGGGCTCTCCTCCGACAGTTTTACCCCATACGCACCTCCGGAGGAGACGAGAACAGATATTTGGGCCGACGGTACAAAGTAAGTCAATTAGATGGTTTAGCATCATATATATCGTATATTTCTTTATCCATCATATATTGACTTTTTCGATCAAAATAATTATCTCTGTATAGATATCGTCCATCGTCGGTACAGAGACGCCTGGGCCTCTTTCTGAGGAACAACTATGGTGGCCCTTGGATCAACTACTCTGAAGCTACGGAGGAGAGAAAGACGCTCTGGTTTGCGCACTTCAAGGTAAAAGTATATTATATAAATCCTCTAATTTATGCATATTATATAACTTACTAAATTATTTATTGTAGCAAACGTATTTCTATCCTCCGTACTGGGCCGAGTTGATCGAGCGGATGTTTCCTGCCGTTGCCTCCAAGCTTATCCGTGATGCTCTGGATAACTAGAAGGCTCATGATCGCGTTGGAAAACCAATCCAAGGTTGGATCACGCCTGAGTAGTGGACTGCGATGAGGGCTAGATTCGACGATCCGAGGTACAAGGAAAGGTCTGAGAAGGCCAAGGCGGCTGGCGGAATGCAGCAAAGTGGTGTGGTGGCTCAATTTCGATGACGAAATATTTCCGTCATTTGGTATATTTTTTATTTCAGATATATTATTTTAATATAAGTACTATAAAATGGTAGTAGAAAAAAATGTTTAATTTTAGTACTAAATAATATATTTTAACAGGTACAGAGGGGTGAGGATGCAAACATTGTGACCGTCTTCCTGGCCACCCATCGAAATGACGAAAATCTCATTGATGAGAGGGCCTCGTAGACCTATGTAAGTTTTACTTTACTTTGTGTTAATTTTAATATAACTTAGGCAATTATCGAGTATTCAAACTTTTTTAGGCCGAATATCTTAGGCTGCGTGAGCGGGCGACTGCTAATGCACCTACAGCGGGAGAGGCTGGTACTTCCTCGTAGGTCTCTCCAGCTCCGTCGGCGGATGAGCTGTGGGTGACCGCCGCTGGTGGTCTCCAGAGGGGTACGTACTACGGTATAGGATCCTATGACGCCCTTGTTGCGACGCAGTCATCTAGGGCCTCCCCGATAAGTGCGTATTTTCCACAGCCCTCGCAGTCGTCGGCCCGAGTCCAGGAGGCCGTTGACCGTCAGATTGCGTCTCCTGGCACGCCCCAGTCCTAAAATACGTAGGACTAGGAATACGTAAGCATGCCAGCCGTATATATATGGCAACTCCAATATATGAAAACCATAACACATACGTACGCTGTATTATGAACAATAATTCACAAGTGGTATATATTTATTACAGGTCACAGTGCATAACTAAATCTCATCCACAGAATCAAATAAAAATAAATACCCAATCAACTATATACTGAATCAAGTATAAGATGCTTGATAAGAACAAGTAGTTGGGTGGAGACAAATCTACTACCAAACTAGAATATAAAAGTAAATAAGTGTATTTACTGATCAATGAGGCTCGAAGAGAAGACCTCCTCGAAAGAGAATGGAGTAGCAAGTCCTGATCCGTGCTCCTGCGAATAGTCATGATTGTCTACACCTGAAAAGGGACCAGGTCCTCAGAGGGACATAACAAGATACATAGAAGCATGCCAATAAAGTACTGAAAATAAACATCCAAAGGATCGTCTAACCACCTATGTGAATGCACTTTGAGAACAACTTTCCAACACGTGGGCTATTTGGCTAAAATGGGATTGGCATGATTCTCTCGGAGATTCAGGGGCCTAAAAATTATGACATCTTTTGAACCTCAGAGGCCGCCAGGTAATAATAATATATATAGTGGTCATCATGACCGCGCATCTCCGGCGGAGCGTACGAGTTACACAAGGAAAGTGCAAAGGAGACCAAACGCCTTACTTGTTGTCCTCCCCACCCCATGCTCTAAGCATGTCATATCCATGACACGATGATACCTCTAATAACTGTCAAGTCTTCTAGCATGCAAATTCTATCAGCAGCTATTCCCTATCGCACGTCTCACACGTACTGATGATCAGTCAATACGTAAGTCCGTGATCTATATGAGACTCACAACTCGTGAAAGAAATATGTCACAGCCAAATGAAATATAAGAATGCCTCATGATCATGTGGTGGTCTCGTAAAACTAGGTCGACATGCATAATATGTAATAAAGACAAAATACGACGTCACTGTCGTTGCACCCAAGCTATTCTTGGACGCACAGTTTATATAGCAGTTTAAAATATATGAACTAAATAACAGAAATAAAATGCATGCACCATATGGAATGTAAATCATAGTACAATGGCAAGGTATACTTGTCTGGCAAGAAATCTGTATAGTGTAAGTGTCCAGACGTCAAGTACACAGGATCAGAAACTATAGCCTCCGAATAAACGTCTCCGGATGCTGAAATAAACATCACCAACGTTTCCAGAATAAGCGATATAGCTAGAAAATACTACCATTTCGTCCAATTTGGACAAAGTGACAAAACGGTAATTTCGGGTCAAAGCGGGTCCACTTGTGGGCCACTTCGCACCGAAAAGTGTGCCAAAGGTAAAAGTCTCTAAATGGGACAAATTATAGGTTAAAAAAATTTTAGACGATGATACGAACTCAACGATATGTCCAATTTTGGATTTCGGTGAGCCGATCACAAATTCGTCCTTAAAGTGAACTGTGGGGCCTGCAAATAGGCGGCTTGGTCAACTGTCTCAGAATCGCGTGAAACTTGGATCACAGGACCAGCGTGATACCACGAATCTAATGGCACAAATTTCATCATATTCTGACGAGCGTACACAAAATGGCGTGGTATTTTGTAAAAAGTCGCGATACGGGGGCTTTTTACGGATATGGGTTGATTCCGACGCGCGCACACGTCCGAATCAGCTTTCGCGAAAGCCCACGCGTCAGGATATACCATATGCGCCTTTTTGTAAAATTGATACGCGATGAGGCAGTCCCGTTTGGTGGGGCATACTCCGTATCACAAAATTTTAATTTTGAAATAACAAGTTTTTGATCATTTTGGAGGTCGAATAATTTTACACATAGAACAAATTAACAAAAACTAAAAGAACAGAAAAATTCTCGATTATATGGAGAAGAAAGGCCCTTTAATTAGTTTTCGAAAATAATAAACAGGTTGGCGGCAAATTGGGTGTGAACATGGGGGGTTCGGGTTGAAGTTTCTAGACTGTTTTAGGTCAGTTTTTCGGTCATTTTTCGGTCGAATTTTCGACCAATCTAGGACACGAAAACTCGTCCCGCTTGAATGAAAATCCTAGAGGGTTAGGTTGTGAACGTACACGAATAAAATGCTCAAAAAAAGGATGAGAGATGAGAGAGATATCATACCGCGAAGAGGGGCTCGGAACTGCTCAGCGCACGCGCGCGGCGCGTACGCGGGGACGGACGGCGGCGGTCCGGGCGGCTACGGCGGCGGTGCCGGCGGCCGGAGGTCGGGGCGCCGATCTGGGGTAGGGTTAGGGTTTAGGGATTTGGTTTTATATATATATATATATATATATATATATATATATATATATATATATATATATATATATATATATATATATATATATATATATATAAGGGAGAAGGAGGGAGAGAGTTCTGAGAGAGGGGGAGAGAAGTGGCTGCGGCTTGCTGTGGTTTTAGGGATAGGTTTAGGATTTAGGTTTTAGATTAGTAATTAGTTTAGGGTTTTAAATGTTTATGTTTTCTTTTTTTTTTAATTCTTTTTCTTTTATTATTATTTTTATTATTATTATTTCTATTATTATTATTATCATTATCATTATCATTATTATTATTATTGTTATTATTATTATTATTATTATTATTATTAATCATATATATATATATATATATATATATATATATATATATATATATGAGGTTAAGTATCCAAAAATAGTATTTGCACACCAAATAAATTCTAGAAAATTACTTTGTAAAGTTCTAACAAAATACCACACTCAAAATATTTTATGTAATATTTTGGAATTAATAATTAGATATTTATCTAGTTATAATAAATTAATTAATTATATCATCTAGTTAACTAAGTAAATAATTAAATGATTATCCCACAAAATAGGTAATAGTAAATATTATGCAAATCTATAAAAAGAAAAAATGTCTAACTTGGCAGAGGAAATTTTGGGATGCTAATTGTAGGAAGTTGGGGTTGGAAAATAACCACAAATAAATTATATATATAATATCTAAATATTTAACAAATAACCTATGGTTGTTACACTAATATCATACTAATGCCAAGTGATCGAATTTATGTGCCACGAAAAGATCCTACAGGTACTGTCTCCTGTGTAGGCTACTTCCTATGAAGGGAGATATAGATTTTGGGGCCATCATATATTATTAATGTCCAAACCATGATGAAGTGTCATAATAAAATCATTGGATTTTAATTGATTTGAAAAATAATCTAAAATAAATACAAGAATTACAAAATACACACAAAATACCTATTTTTGGGTGAGGGGGTTTACAATCTACCCAACTTAAAAGAATTTTGTCCTCAAAATTAAAAATAAGACATGATTTTCTAAATCCTTCACATCCGTATATAAGGAAAGTCAATTGCAATCTCTTCCAAAAATTTAAATAACAAATTGTAGAAGCATGAAAAATACGCCGGATGACTATACGCAACCTATTGGTACGGGGCAGCGTAAAGAGATGACCTCAGAGCCGCCAAGCAGGCAAGACAAGAGCTTCTCAGGACCATCCGCGTAAGTGCAGTATGTCCAGGCCGCCTCAGAGCGTAAAGCAGAGGGCTTCGTCGCCTATATGGCATAAAACACATCCGCTTTCAAATGCGGTATTAAAGCGTACGAGGAACGCTTCGTGTTCTCCGAGACGAACCTGTCAGACCCTGCAACGAACCTGACGTCTGAACTTCTGACAAAGGGATACGGCTCGGCTACCCAGACGACGGCTATAATGATGGCACGGCACTATGACCCAGGCTGTCAGTTACCGCCATCTCCCTCGCGTAAACTGCTTTTACGTGAACGAGGGGATATGCTGCCTTGTTTTATACAGGCAGACATGAGCTGTTTACTCTCCGCGGTAGACAAACCGCCTGCCACGTCAAAAGCTGCACTTTGCACAGGGCTCGAGGCACGTCTCTGCGATTGGTGCACAAGACGGTGACAGCCTTCTCGAGGCACGTCTCTGCGACAAATGCACAGAAGAGCAGCAGACCTTCAAAAATATACCTCCGCATTTAATGCGCAGAATGATGGCGGATCTCTGCATTTAATGCAGGAGATTTGATTAAGAATCACCGAACCATCGTGTGGTGACACCCCCTTGCGTAAACTGCTTTTTTGCATACAAGGGGATACGCTGCCTTGTTCTACACAGGCAAACGTGAAACCGTCTACACACCGCAGAAGACAAACAGACTGCCACGTCAAAAGCTGCACTTTGAACAAAGCTCGAGGCACGTCTTTTCGCCTGATGCACAGAACGGGGGCAGGCCTTCAGAACACGCCTTCGTAATTAATGTACAGGATGGTTGCAGATCTCTGCATTTAATGCAAGAGATTTGATTATATCTTCAAAAGCCGTGATTCCGGCTAAAGACGTCCACGTCAGCACTCAGCATTGCGCAGTGGCTTTTACGCCCCCTCAGCGGTTATGCTCTCAGGCTTCTATGCCCCTCAGCTGTTATGCTCTTAGGGCTTCTACGCCCCCTCAGCTGTTATGCTCTCAGGGCTTCTACGCCTCCTCAGCTTCCATGCTCTCTCGGCTTCTACGCCTCCTCAGCTTCTATGCTCACTCGGCTTCTATGCCATCAGGCTTCTATGCCTACCTGGCTTCTATGCCTATTTTGGCTTTTATGCCATGGTGACAGACATTGGCTTTTACGCCTACCTCTTCTACACGGAGGATACCTACCTACGTGGCTTTTACGCCGTGATCTTCGTAGCAACAATACACGTTGTGTCCCTTAGTTGGACCCGCGTTATACGCTCATTCAAAAGATCATCTATACGCAGGCATTGGTTATTTTAATCGTCGTGTAAAAGGGTGTTGTGATTCCACTCCTCGATTTTTATACCAACTGAGTGGTCACTGTCACTAAAACTCTATAAATAGAGACCTCTATCAACAGAGGACAAGGTGGACAAATTAAAAGATCGAACAATTGAAGACTCAGAGAAGAGGTCGAACAATTGAAGATCGAGCAAGGAGAGAGGAGATCGAGAGAGAGAGAGAGAGGAACCCGGAGCTCAGGCAAAGGATAGGGATCGGCGACCAGGGCATCGTGCATCTACCCTTTTCTGCAACCTCCGAGGCTGCTTCCTGTCTTCTATGGCACTTCTTCACCATCGTGTGGTCCAAGGGCTAAAATGATCGACTGCAGATCAGATACCTATAGCAATTTATACCCAGATTAAATAAATTGTACTCCCACATCCTCGTATAGGATTACATTGTACAAGTTTGTTTGTAAACAAAAGAACACGGGTCCTGTATAAACCCCGTCTTGAATACATCTTTCATTCTTTTCGTTTTCTACCACAAACAAGATGGCGACTCTGCTGGGGACATCTTTCTCTTCTGATGAGAAAGTAATTGCTCAACACGATGCGGTATCTATAGGAACCGCGAAGAAGACACTGGTCGTCCAGTTCGACCAGTCTGCCTACGAAGACATGCTTCGAACCGGGGGTAGCTCTCACCCTCTCTCCGTCCAAGACAACATGAAGCTACGCAAGGTCTGGATGCCCAAGACATCCTCTACCATTCCTGTGGATTCTCCGATCTCTCCGATCTCTCCGACCAATGAGGTTGTAGCATCGCTCCCTCCGTGCCCCGCACGTAAAATTCAGTCTCCCGCTACGCGCGGTACAGACAAAACTTTGGGCAAAGCCTCAGCGCTGACCCAGAAGTATCCACTGGGCTTTACGCGTAGAAACCAGTCTCCCGCTACGTGCGGTACAGACAAAACTTTGGGCAAAGGCTCAGCGCTGACCCAGAAGTATCCACTGCGCTTTACGCGCAGAAACCAGTCTCTCGCTACGTGCGGTACAGACAAAACTTCTGATGATGCCTTAGCGCCAAATCAGAAGGACAGGTCACGCTCTGCGCACAAGACGACATCTGACCTCTACGGGGACCCAGATGAGCGCTGTGATCTCCGCGAGGGAAAACAAGCGGCAGAATACGCAACTTTTCGGCCCTTACGCCAACGAGGGGACAATCTGCATACCCTCCGGATTACGCGAGAAGCTGATGGCCGACTAAGGACCTCTTCAGCTTCACGCCAGCCTGAGCAAATCTCCAGAATACGCCAGGCGAAGTGCCTCAAAGGGTGGAATGCTACGTGGATGACATAGCTGTCAAAAGTCACCTCAAAAATGATCACATTCGAGACTTGAGGTCGGTGTTCGAGTTGATGCGCCAACATCAACTCAAGATGAATCCTACGAAGTCCTTTCTGGGTGTATCTAGCGGCAAATTCCTGGGATTTGTCATTACCGCCAAAGGCATCCAAGTGGACCCTGAGAAAGTCCAAGCCATCGTAGAAATACGATCGCCTCACAATCTGAGGGAACTAAGGAGATTTCAAGGTCGTCTGGCTTACATCCGGAGATTCATATCCAACCTCTCCGGAAGATGTCATCCTTTTTCTTGCCTCATGAAGAAAGGTGTATCCTTCATATGGGACGAAGCCTGTCAACAAGCGTTTAAATATATCAAACGCTACCTCACTCATCCGCCAGTTCTGGTGCCTCCCGTCATAGGAAGACCATTCTTCCTATACGTTCGAGCAATGGACCATTCCCTGGGAGCTCTTCTTGCACAGAAGAACGATGTAGGGCATGAACAGGCTATCTACTATCTAAGTAGAATGATGGTCGGGACCGAACACCGGTACGACCCAGTGGAGAAAGAATGCTTGGCTCTGATATTCGCTATCCAGAAGACGCGGCACTATGTCACCGGCCAGACTATCCATATCATCTCCAGAATCAACCCTCTTCGAGTACTAATGAGCAAGCCGAGTGCTCTTAATTCCTGACTCGCAACTTGGGCGATGCTATTAACACCATATAACATGGTGTACGTCCCTCAGAAGTCCATCAAAGGCCAAGCATTGGCCGACTTTCTAGCTGCTCATCCAATCCCGGAGACCTCCAAGTTGTACGAGGACATCCCTGACGAAGTTGCAGAATATAATTCCGCGACGAAAAGTGACGCATGGCAACTATTCTTTGATGGTGCCTCCAGAACTGGTCCTAGGGGAAGCGTGGTTTCAGGAGTAGGAATCGTCCTGGTTACTCCTGATAAACTCGTCGTCTACCGAGCATACTCTCTCAACGAGCCCTGTTCAAACAACGTGGCAGAGTATAACGCTTTACTAATCGGGCTCCAAATTGCTCAAGAGTTGGGGGTTGAATCTCTGGAAGCTTTTGGAGATTCTCTGCTTATAGTCAATCAAGTCAGAGGAATATATGAGGTCCGAAATCCAGACCTCATCCCCTATCACCAAGCAGCAGTCGAGATAGCCATGACATTCAAAGGGTTCTTCCTGGAGCATGTACCTCGATCCCAGAATCTTGAAGCTGATGCCCTAGCCAGTCTAGCCGCAGATCTGGCTGCTCCTATAAGAAGGCAGAACTCGGTAATCCTTCTTAACAGAGATTTATTCTGTGTGACGAACAACTCTCACATAAGACGTAGCTGCGCTGCATACGCCGATCCTCCCAGACGAGATTGGAAGAGTCCTTTCATACGGAATCTTGCCGGAAGACCCTAAAGAAGCAGTATCCGTCAAGAGGCGATCCTTACGCTTCTACTTCGATGCATCGTCACAATGCCTATATCGCCGGACCTATGACGGACTGCTATTGAGATGCCTCTCTGACAAAGAGGCACAGCTGATCATCCGTGAAGCTCATGACGGCATATGCGGGGCGCATCAACCTGGCCCTAAGCTACAGGATCGTATCAGGAGAATGGGCTACTACTGGCCCACTATGATCACAGACGCGATCAGCTATGCAAAACAATGCAAGGCCTGTCAGGTCCATGCAGACTTCATACATCAGCCGTCCGAATATCTACATCCCACGGTTGCATCCTAGCCTTTCGAAGCATGGGGTATGGATGTCATTGGTCCTATTCACCCGTCTTCTTCCAGGGGTCACCAGTTCATACTGGCCATCACGGATTACTTCTCCAAATGGGCAGAGGCGATCCCTCTTGCGGAGGTAAAGGTATCTAATGTGATCAGCTTCATCAAGCATCACGTCATCTATCGCTTCGGGGTACCTCGGAGGATAATTCACGATAATGGGCCTCAGTTCATCAGTCAAGCGTTTCATCGATTTTACGATAAAAATCGGATACATAATATGGCCTCTACGGCATATTATCCAGCTGCTAATGGTTTGGCAGAAGCTTTCAACAAAACTATTATCAAATTCTTGAAGAAGTTCGTCTCTTCGAACAAAAGAGATTGGAATGAGAAGCTGGGCGAATGCCTCTGGGCATATCGCACGACGGTACGAACACCGACAGGTTGTACTCCATTCTCACTGGTCTACGGGAGCGAAGCAGTTCTTCCCATTGAAGTCCAGATCCCGTCACTCAGAATAGCCGTGGCTAACGAGCTGACTCAAGAGAAGAACGACCTTTTAAGACTTCAGGAGCTAGAAGGATTAGACGAGAAACGCCTCCAAGCTCAGCAGCGCATCGCGCTCTACCAAGCACGCATTTCCAGAGCTTTTAATCATAAAGTAAAGGAAAGAGTGTTTAAAGTCGGCGAGCTAGTTCTAGCCGTAAGAAGGCCGATGATTCTTACCCACAGGAGTAAAGGCAAATTCCAGCCCAAATGGGAAGGCCCTTATGTGGTCGAGACAACGTCCTCAAATGGCGCTTACAGGTTAGCCCAGCCTAATGGAGACCTGTTAATGGCTCCTATCAACGGCAAATTTCTGAAAAGGTACTATGCTTAAACTCCTCTGCTCGGGTTGGAATATAGCGAAAATCTCAATTCTGACAAAACTACTTCCAAAAACACAACTAGTTGGGTCATATTCTATCATGTCCATATAACCTCTGAATAGATACGTTCGACTAATTTGGAAATGCAATACCTATCATGTCCATATCACCTCTGATAGTATCTTGCCTACAAACCTTAGTCAAAGCATATTCTATCATGTCCGTATGACCTCTGAATAAATATGTCCTGCTAGAGTTTCTTGAGAGCCTATCATGTCCATATCACCTCTGATAGTATCTTACCTACAAACCTTAGTCAAAGCATATTCTATCATGTCCGTATGACCTCTGAATAAATATGTCCTGCTAGAGTTTCTTGAGAGCCTATCATGTCCATATCACCTCTGATAGTATCTTACCTACAAACCTTAGTCAAAGCATATTCTATCATGTCCGTATGACCTCTGAATAAATATGTCCTGCTAGAGTTTCTTGAGAGTTTATCACGTCCATACTACCTCTGATATCACTCTCGCCCAAACCTGTCATTTATATTCCGAAATGATGGGTCCACAAAGTCAGAAAAGAGTTTGCTTTATTCCCAAGAAAGAGCAGAATTACACTGGGAAGCAAGAAAAAGAAAGGGTACATTATTGTGGGGGAGCGGTCAGATCGTGAATCTGCTGCACCAGTACAACTATCCTCTCATCCCTGCAGGCCAAGGCATCAGCGCGGGCCTGCTCCAGCCGTGCCTCGTTGTCTCCCTTGAGGGACAATTCGGCCCTCGCCCGACGAACACCCGCACGGGCAGCTTCTGCACGATCCAGATCCCGTCGTGCTGCGCTCAGTCGACCAGTCACTACATCCAGACCTGCCAACGACTGGGAAGCCCACTCCTCCGCCTAAGCGAGCTTTTCTCTCAACTTGCGAGCCCTCGCTACGTTCCCTTCATGCTCGGATTGGCACTTCAGTTGAAGGGCAAGGGCCTCCTCCACGACGGCTTTTCTTTCGTCCATCTCCAGCTGACGTATTTGAACGAGTTTATCCAAGCTCTCCATCTGTTTGGCAAACCGTGCAGTCATGAAGTCATATCTGGACTGGACCTCAGCTTTAATGCCGTCCCGAGTTAGCCGCAGATATTCGTTAATGGGTTGCTCCAAACCATTAACCATCACCTCCAGGGCATCAGCCAGCCCAGTGCCGTCAAAATCTCGGATCGCCTCTATCGGGATCTGAGAGGACTTCTTCAGGCGCTCGAGGTCCAGACTCCCCTTCAGCACCATCGGTATCAGCGCTTTCAAAGTAGCGTAGAAGACGCTGGTATATTGCTTGGTCAACGCAGCTAGATCCGATTGGGTGCCAGGAGTAGCCGCGGCATTGGCAAATCCCCCTCCAGGGATGATTGCAGGCGAAGTGGTCACAACCGTCGCCTCGACAGGTGGTGCGAACAACAGAGGCACGTCGACCGAAGTAGTCGCAATGACAGGCTCTTCTTCTTCTTGGGATATCAGACCCCCCTCAACAAGCGGGCCGGCCCCCAAAGATACTTCCTCCTCAAAGTCGAACTCCTCCGTGTCATCACCAGGAGCCGGAACAGAGCCAGAAGGCGCTTCAAAGATGTATTCCCCGTGGACGCCATCCCCTGGGAAGAGAACAAGAGAGTTGATATCAATATAATGGTACTCTTTCTAAAAAGGAGACATAAAGATGATATTTACCCGTGGCCAGCGGTATATACGACGCATCTGCAGTCGAAGTAGCTAAATCATGCCTTAATGACGTAATGCGAACTGTCATACCTGGAGAAGGGGGTAGGCCAACCGACATCGCCAGGAGCTCTACCAAGCCTCCACCAAGGCGCGGTCGAGGTTCGTCAGCTGGGACCTCGCCAGGCATACTCACGGACACGGCAGGGGTTTCATCCGTTGCTGGTCTAAGGGAAGATTCTTCCATCTGCCTCGGCCACACCGGCAATCTCGTACCACTACCGGAGGCAGTAGCAGCGACGATATCCTCAAGACGAAGTATCCCGGCACCGCCAACCAAAATTGAGGGTCCCTCCCTAGAAGGCGAGAAACCTCCGATCAAGGAAACATCCTCGACAGGCGAAACAGCAGTTTCCTCTCTAGGGGCCTCGATACCAGGAATTCGAAGAGAACGACTGACCGTCCTCTTCCTCTTACGAGGAGAAACCTCCTTGGGAGCAGCGGCCCTTCGCTTCCCAGAGACTACCAAGGCCCCCGCAGGCAGAGGCACTTCACACCTCGCACCGTCACCAACGGCTCATCAGGAGTAGCGAACTCCTCACCCTCGTCAGGAGAAACCAAAGGGACTTCGACTCTTCCCCCAGGCGTGGAAGGCGGCACCCTAAAACTCCCACGCATGTCAAAATTACGGTGGAAGGTGTTAACCGCCACGTAGAACTGGGCATACGAATGTAAGATGTGCAGCTCCGTGGAGGGTGTGACGACCGGCACGGTAAAGATTGCTCCAGTGCATCCCATGATGAAATATCGCCATCCTCTGGCTCCATCGATGAGTCTGCCCCTGGACCTGAAGCTGGTGACGGCATTGCCCACGTGCAATTGGTCGTACCCAAATTGCCTTGCAAATCGACTAGGCAAGTAAGGCTCGAAGAAGCAATAATCTTCACTTCTATACAACAAGTGGGAAGGCCTGATACAGATCAACCACTTGAAAGCCTCCGGAGAAAGGTTGGTTTTCTCTCTACCTAAATCCTCCAGCCTGATCCCCGATTGATTGCGATGTACAGAGGGGACAATACAAAGGAGCTTCCAGCCGTGACTGAGGCCCAGTGTCAGCCTACAGTCTAAAACTGTGTTCACATTCCAGGGAGAGTCCTTATAATTCAGAAGGAAGCTACCCCTCGGGCTACTACCGGAGCCAGGGGACATCACCCGAGGGTTGTGCAGAATTAACCATCCCATCAAATACAGGTATGGTAATTCCACCCGAGGAAAGCTTTCACGTCGAGTCTCATCGGCGAGCAGCCCGTCAGTCATGGCTCTCAGGCCAGCCTGTATACGGCACACCATAGCAGGGAGCAAGCCCAGTCTCGCCCCAAACACCAGACGCACCGCAGGCCACAGGATATTCCGGTGAATGCGGTCCGCAGATGCAGTGCCAGGCACCACTACTCAACGCAGCCATATGGAGAGGAAACCAGCCAGCTGGGCTTCCTTGGACAGAGGTCTGCGGCAACGCCTCAAGTAGCTATAGGCCTTAGTGCCTTCGGGATACTTTCCTACCCCGTCGTCAAGAATTTGGTCCGGAGCCTTGGCGTCATCCATAAGAGCCTCGACGACCTGGGCGCTAAGCACGCCCAAACAATTTACGGGCTCATCCTTGCCCCCCGAAACTTTCTCCGGCTTGGCGGCCCTTGCCTGGTGGAAGAAGAGGTAGGACGTCCACTTTGTGGTATGGGCCAAATCAGAAGGCTCGTCATAAAAAGCAGTGCACGCAAAGTTGTGGCACATCAGCTCCTGATACACCTCTACTACCCGAGGGTCCGAATCCTCCAACTCCCGATTAGTGGGGACATACTCTTCATAGGGGGTATCCCCCATCGGCAACCTCGAGATCACTGCCATCTCATGGAGGACCAATTCCAACTCCCCCAGTGGAGTGGCAAAAGTCCCGGTGAGCGGAATGTATCGCTCCATCAGTGCCAAGTATAGGTTAGGGTTAGGAGGCAACCCAACACTGGTCGCACTCACAGTGGCATACAGCCCAATGCACTCCAGCTCTCTCTGACAGTGCTTCAAGGCCCAGTCGACTAGGCAAGCCCATCGACGGTTTGTTGGAGTGATCCACCCGTTGCATCGAGGATTCTCCTTGGGATATACTCTCCCTCGCCCCATGAAGTCGTTGCAGAAAGTCGGCAACTGGACCGGCTGGATCACTAGACTATCTTCACTCGGGGCACTGCCCGGGTACAGTCCCCTGAACGACGTCACGAGGCCAGAAGGACGGCTGACGAATGACCCCTGGTCAGCTCCTTTCAGATGAAAGATCTTCCCCGGTTTGCCATGAAGATCGGGCGTCAGGGTCCACGACATCTTCCTAGGGTGTGTCGCATGGAAGAAGGCCGAGATGGGATAATCCCTCGGCATCGTTGGCAGGTACAAAACCAGGTTCCCGGCAAGAAATACCCAAGGTTCTCTCTTAGGCTTCGTCTGGGACCGTTTATCGATCATGTCCCCAAAGAGAAAAGCTGGCTTTATGTACTGCTCCCCGTCTATATACGTCAGGGGCTCCCCGTTAATCATATTCAGCAGCGTCCGCTCGCCCTGAGCTGATATCAAAAGCTCCCTTCCCTCAGGATAATGGGGTCCGGAGATAGGAAATGCCACGTGGGACATATCCTCCAAATAGTTCGAGTGCAGCATCCCGGCAGCGGAACCCATCACCTCGGCCAGTGGAGACTCACCCAAATTAACTGCAAAAGTGCGAGAAAAATACGTCATTACAAAATCTTGCAACATGGGGATCCAGAAGCCACAGTTTGTGCTTTAAGCCAAGACTGTACAAATTTGGCCATTTTACGCAGGAAGTCTCATCCAAAGACGTAACTGGCAGCGTACGATCCGTGCTTTACGCCGGGCTACCAAAATTTTTAGTTATTACGCCGGAGGTTCCGTCCCCAGGCGTAAAACTAAAATTTTATAGTATGCACCAAATTTTTGGCAGTCAGAGCTGTTACGCCCAGAACTGGGAAAACTATGGAGCCCTTACGCTGGCACATTAGAAATGTGGGCGTAAGAGATGAAAACGTCTTCGTGCATCATCTTCCTCAAAGAGGCTATCAGCACAGAAGACGACCTAGCGCGGTCACGTTCAACGTGTGCGAAGGATTTTTCGTCGTTCTTTGTCATCCCGAAGGCTCTACCTCTAAGACCGGGAGCGCTGCTCGTCGGCGGGATACTTTGCTCAGAATGAAGTTCGCCTTGCCCGACCGAAGACTCCCTCGCCGGGGCGAAAGAATGGGAAGAAGAACCTACACTCTTTCCCTTAGCGGAAGGGGTTTGCTTCGGCGCCATTTCTGAAGACTCTGAGTGCTCGGAGAAGCAACGGAGAAAAACTCGAACAGACGAAGACTCTCTTTCGCAGAAGACGGATGAAAAGTTTTCTCGCAAAATCTCGGGATATATATAGGGTTCGGATCGACTCCTCGAATCCTCGGACGGATTCCTCGAAACCCTAACCAAATCTCACAAATTAATATTTGGTTATGATTGGGTACTACGGCAACCCACTACTCTCGAAAGACGGACAGTCAGCAAATTCGAAGATCTTTTCGTGTAAAGCAGATTCGCGGTTCTACGCTAAAGAGCTTTCTACGCTCGACGGCTACAGATCTACGGTTTTACGCTCACAAGCTATAAGTCTATGGTTTTACGCCCGGATGCCTTTTGTGCTCAGTAGCTTTTATGCTCGAGAGGCTACAAACCTACGACTTCACGCTTAGCAGATACTAACCTATGGTCCCACGCCCGGTGGTGTTTAGTTTACGCTCGGAGGCAACAAGATCCACGACCTCACGCTCGGAAGACTTCTTTTTCACAGGCTACAAATCTATAGTTCTACGCTAAAGAGTTTTCTACACTCGACGGCTACAGATCTACAGTTTTACGCTCACAAGCTACAAGTCTATGGTTTTATGCCCGGATGCCTTTTGTGCTCAGTAGCTTTTATGCTCGAGAGGCTACAAACCTATGACTTCACGCTTAGCAGATACAAACCTACGATCTCACGCTCGGTGGCTTTCTACGCTCGGTAGGCTACGAACTCAGGATTTTTGGCCCATCTACACTAACGGATCTCTGACTTTCCGCATATCCGAACAGTGCTCAAAGTGGTCAATTGAAGGAGTTCACACAGAAGATACCCCCTCTTGACCTCAAAAATATTCCAAGTACCCGAAGCATGCAAGAGTTCAACATTGAAAATCACTCTTCTTCGTGGGTCAACTCAAAGTTCATCCAGAAACCCAGTCTGAATATTTCATCTACAGTTCAAGACGGCGGCTCAGTTTTATAGCCATTTCTCGCCCTGTTCCAAGGGACTTTCGGGAAATCACTCTTGAAGATGATGTCTGGGACAAAGAATTCTACGCGGTCCCTACATTCCTAAAGCAGCTGCGCATCGCTAGTTATGCGTAAAAGACAGGACGGGACCTAATACTCTTTCTATCAGAGTCGGCGTACAGAATCAGACGTGTCGAAGCTGCACATATTCAGACTTCACAGCAACATATGGCAAAGACGATCATATGCGGAGAAGAAGGACGACTTTATTTAAAGTTAAAATCATAATTACATATGAGGGAAATCCTGTCTACAAGAGATTTTTCTTCATTTTCGTGATTACATATGAGGGAAATTTCGTCAACAAAGGACTTCCTCATCGCCGTCTGAAGATCGCCCAGAAGCTGTTCTGACAGGTTCTCGTCTGGGCGTCAATTCTTCATCCATCTTCTCCAGCAGCCAGTCAGTTCCTGCAAACTGGCTGACATGGCAATGATCACCGGCGGAGGCGACAGAGTTGGGGCTAGCATAAGCTGTGCAGACCCCATACCCCGCGTGCCATTTGAGTTGGGTTTTTTTACCCTACTCAATACGGGAGGACGGCTGTTACAGCTTGTCTTCTCTCTCATCCCCGAGAGTGTAGCAGGAGAAGGCACCGCTTGCAAGCCATGTGGTCAAATGTGACCCCTCTCTGCTCTCCGAGTGAGATGCCGCATGAAGTTGCTGATTATCCCGAGCAAGGGAGGCTAAGATATCCTTCCATGATTCATCGTTGCAGATGACACTTGCTCGAAGACGCCGTCTTGTTCGGCTCCTTACATGCTGGAAGAACATGGTCTTCTTCTTCCTCAGATCGACCCGACGAACTCTGGCGATCATCTCAGCATGGTAAAAGAAAATGTGGGAAGAAACAGGTTAACTCCTCAGCCCTTTTATAGGCAAAAGAGGTCACACCTACCCCCAATAAATCTGCCATAAAGACCGGCCTGAAAGAACGTGCCAAACTTGACCGTTTCAGGCCCCATTTCAGAAGGCGTTCCGAGTTACGAGGGACGGTTCATGCTTCATTCAAAGCGTTTCAAATTTTGAGGAATTTAAAAGCTTTGAAGGTGGTCTTGTAGAAGCATGAAAAATACGCCGGATGACTATACGCAACCTATTGCTACGGGGTAGCATAAAGAGATGACCTCAGAGCCGCCAAGCAGGCAAGACAAGAGCTTCTCAGGACCATCCGCGTAAGTGCAGTATGTCCAGGCCGCCTCAGAGCGTAAAGTAGAGGGCTTCGTCGCCTATATGGCATAAAACATATCCGCTTTCAAATACGGTATTAAAGCGTACGAGGAACGCTTCGTGTTCTCCGAGACGAACCTGTCAGACCCTGCAATGAACCTGACGTCTGAACTTCTGACAAAGGGATACGGCTCGGCTACCCAGACGACGGCTATAATGATGGCACGGCACTACGACCCAGGCTGTCAGTTACCGCCATCTTCCTCGCGTAAACTGCTTTTACGTGAACGAGGGGATATGCTGCCTTATTTTATACAGGCAGACATGAGCTGTTTACTCTCCGCGGTAGACAAACCGCCTGCCACGTCAAAAGCTGCACTTTGTACAGGGCTCGAGGCACGTCTCTGCGATTGGTGCACAAGACGGTGATAGCCTTCTCGAGGCACGTCTCTGCGATGAATGCACAGAAGAGCAGCAGACCTTCAAAAACACGCCTCCGTATTTAATGCGCAGAATGATGGCGGATCTCTACATTTAATGCAGGGGATTTGATTAAGAATCACCGAACCATCGTGTGGTGACACCCCCTTGCGTAAACTGCTTTTTTGCATACAAGGCGATACGCTGCCTTGTTCTACACAGGCAAACGTGAAACCGTCTACACACCGCAGAAGACAAACAGACTGCCACGTCAAAAGCTGCGCTTTGAACAAAGCTCGAGACACGTCTCTTCGCCTGATGCTCAGAACAGGGGCAGGCCTTCAGAACACGCCTTCGCAATTAATGCACAGGATGGTGGCAGATCTCTCCATTTAATGCAAGAGATTTGATTATATCTTCAAAAGTCGTAATTCCGGCTAAAGACGTCCACGTCAGCACTCAGCATTGCGCAGTGGCTTTTACGCCCCCTCAGCGGTTATGCTCTCAGGGCTTCTATGCCCCCTCAGCTGTTATGCTCTCAGGGCTTCTACGCCCCCTCTGCTGTTATGCTCTCAGGGCTTCTACGTCCCCTCAGCTGTTATGCTCTCAGGGCTTCTACGCCCCCTCAGCTGTTATGCTCTCAGGGCTTCTACGCCTCCTCAGCTTCCATGCTCTCTCGGCTTCTACGCCTCCTCAGCTTCTATGCTCACTCGGCTTCTATGCCATCAGGCTTCTATGCCTACCTGGCTTCTATGCCTATTTTGGCTTTTATGCCATGGTGACAGACATTGGCTTTTACGCCTACCTCTTCTACACAGAGGATACCTACCTACGTGGCTTTTACGCCGTGATCTTCGTAGCAACAATACGCGTTGTGTCCCTTAGTTGGACCCGCGTTATACGCTCATTCAAAAGATTATCTATACGTAGGCATTGGTTATTTTAACCGTCGTGTAAAAGGGTGCTGTGATTCCACTCCTCGATTTTTACACCAACTGAGTGGTCACTGTCACTAAAACTCTATAAATAGAGACCTCTATCAACAGAGGACAAGGTGGACAAATTAAAAGATCGAACAATTGAAGACTCAGAGAAGAGGTCGAACAATTGAAGATCGAGCAAGGAGAGAGGAGATCGAGAGAGAGAGAGAGAGAGAGGAACCCGGAGCTCAGGCAAAGGATAGGGATCGGCGACCAGGGCATCGTGCATCCACCCTTTTCTGCAACCTCCGAGGCTGCTTCCTGTCTTCTACGATACTTCTTCACCATCGTGTGGTCCAAGGGCTAAAGTGATCGACTGCAGATCAGACACCTATAGCAATTTATACCCAGATTAAATAAATTGTACTCCCACATCCTCGTATTGGATTACATTGTACAAGTTTGTTTGTAAACAAAAGAACACGGGTCCTGTATAAACTCCGTCTTGAATACATCTTTCATTCTTTTCGTTTTCTACCACAAACACAAATCTATTACATCTATCGCAATTACTTCAAATTTAAATTAGCCATTATTTAAATCAAAATTCAACATATTGCAATCTCTTCTCGATTTTTAAATTATCAACATCCAAATTTAAGTCAAATCTATATGACATCTTCAAGATTTAAATAACCCACATCAAATTTTACATCACGATTTTCAACTATCATAATCTCCTTTAGAAAACAATTCTAATCAAATATTATTCCTATTTTTAACTTATAAATTTTGTACTCTTCAAATTTTAAGTTCAATTTCCATCATCAATATTTCAAATGGGTGATCCAACAATCAAAATTCAACTTTTAATTCAAATTATCAAATTATAAAATTTTAAATCTAATTCACCCATTGTTCAAGTCTAAAATTATATATTTATCCTCAAAATTTAAATCGATGATTCAACCTTCAATATTCAAAATTTAAATCATGTGCTCAAGGTATAAATATTTGGTCCGCAATATCAAGATTTCAAAATTCATTAAACCCTCCTCATCTTAATCATTCGTCTAAAAGTTTTTCAAAATTAAAATGACTTAAATCTCTCATTCTAATCTTACTTCATCACAATCTAAAAAAATTACCTCAAGTTGTGTAACAACCTATTTTTTTAAAAAATATTTTAAAATAAATTTTCTGGATTTTTCGATAATTTTAATTAATCCAATAAATGTCCTTCATGGATTAATATTTTTATAGATTAAATTAAGTATTAAAATATTACAAAAATTATATTTTTTTGGTGTATTATTAATTATTGGATGTTGTGTAATTTTTCTGGAAATATTGGGCTCAAAAACTATTTTTAATTAGCTAAAAATTCCTATTTTAATTAAACCGGGTTGAACCGGGTTAAACCGAACCTAATTGAACCGAACCGAACCGGGCTAAACCCAACTGAACCCAAATTCTAAACCTAATGGGTCGGGTCCTACCCAACCTGACCCGAACCCGACTCGCTAGCCCTCTTCCTCTCCCCCACGACCCCGATCCCCACTCCCCGCTTCCCCCGCCTCCGGCGCGTAATCGCCTCCGCCCACGACCCCACAACCCCCGACTCCGGCCCTCAACCCCCTGCTCCGCCTCTCTCTCCCCTATATAACCCCCCCCCCAAGACCCAAACCACCGCCACTGCCATCACCACCCTCGCATCACAGCCACCGCTTCGCCGCCCCGACTCCGGCGACACGCCGACCACACTTAGCTCCTGCCGCCGAGCCCCTGCCGCCGGCGATGACCCTTCCCGAGCAGTCCAGCGCCGCCGCAGTACAGCAACATCACCGCCGCCACCGCCGTGCCCCGAAGCGGTGCCACGTCGCGCCTCCCAGTTCATGAACAGCGAGGTATACCCCTTCCCAGCATCGTATCTCCTTGTACGTTGATCCAATTTCTGTTCTGTTGAATCCTACATGTAGACCGCGTGACCCTCTCGAAAATTGTGTAACTCGTTCGGGGTATCGCGTCCTGTGTCGGTCGTAAACCGTGACACAAAATAGGAAAATTAACCCTATTTCTGAAAATTCAGAAATCGTCCCGAACTCGCAAGTTCACGACCGTTTTGCGTGCAACCTGTTAACTATTTCTAAAATTCACTTGAACAGTAATTTAGACCTAATAACCGAGTTTTAAATCTTATTTTTTAAATTTATTGAGCTGTAGATTGTATTTAATTCGCGGGTGAAAATGACCAAAATATTGGTTATTTAAAATCCTGATTTTTTTGGAACTGTATGTGCCCCGCTAAACGAGGCAACTTGGTCATATAAGAACTTCACTGAAAGGTGCGCACCGTTAATACAGACGTATAGGATTTCATGGAAGTTGATTTGGATGTACGTGCACACCGGAATTAATGCGTATCTGTCGACAACGCCCCATATCGGCCCTGTTCTGAAATTCGTTGTAACTTCGTGTGTGCTCGTCATTTCAAAACGAAACTTGTGCCATCGGACTCGTAGCAATACGCTGGTCCTGTGACCCAAGTTTGGTTCGATTCTGAGAACGTTGACAAAATCCCGTATTGTGGGCCCCACGGCTCCACTTGACGGACGATTTTGTGATCGGCTCATCGGAATCCAGTTTTGGACATTCCGTTGGGTTCGTATCATCGTTCTGGACTTGTAGACACTAAGTTTGATGAATTTGGAGAACATTGTCTCTGGCATATTTTTTAGTGCGAAATGGGCCACATGTGGACCCCGCTTTGACCGAAAACTATCAATTTTGTTCCTGTGTCCAGATTGTACTTATGGACAGACAATTCTAGCTATTTTATATCTTCTGAACTTGATAGTAGTGTTTATTTTAGCAACCGGAGAAGTACCTGCAGATTCCACTAATACCAGAGCAGCAGTTGGAAACCAAACCCCAGGCAAGTATACCTTGCCAAGCTTGCAGTAGTTATCTGATATTGTTTCTTGAGTTATTCATATATATATACTGCTGTGATGTACATAGTCAACCCAGGACCGTGAGATGTTGCTTAATGTCCGAATAATATTCGGGTGTCGACGCCGTAGGCGTAGTCGTGTAACGTCACTAGAGATTGATATCGTGACCCTATATATCTGCGTGCTTGCATTATCAAGTACGTCATACCATAGGACACCTGACACTATTCATGTAACAGAATCTTTCTGAGTTATTCATGGTGATTCTGTATAGGTTACAGGATTCGTGACATAGACTTTAAACATATACTTGGCTATCATTATGACTCGTTGCATCAGTTAGAGGTCATAATCCTGCGTGTCATGGACATGAGACGTGTGATTACATTGGGCGGGGAGAAACACACAGGCTACAGGCTGATTATATATATATAACCCTTATTAATGTGGTGCTCAAGACTCTACACCCGAGCTTGGCCCATTACGTGATATCACTGCTACCGGCTCCCCGACACAGAGCTTGTAGCGGTTTCAGCCTGAGTTCTAGTGATGCTCTCATTTGCATAACACCTAGCTGGTTACATAGTTTACCCTATTATTTCATTTATTATTACACTGCATTTATTTTGGCTTGAGTTATTCTTGTACCTTGCTTGTCCCCTGAGGACCTGGAATCCGTATTATGTCCTCGGGTATAGCTGAGGAGATCTATCCCGAGATATACGGGACAGGAGCAGAAGCAGAAGCAGGAATAGTACTGATACCAGAGGATGAGGTAATCACCGAGGATTTCTCCTGAGTATTTGCTTTATTATACTCAGTTATTTTTATTTTTGACTCTTATTTCCTGTTTATTTGAAATATTGTAACAAACTCATTATCGGGTTGTTCCCCGAGACTTTTTATGGAGATTTGTTGGATATATTTGATCTTGATTATTCTGACATTATTTCGTGATTATCTGTTGTGGATGAGATTAGATTTATTCATGTGACCTGTATCGTAGACCTAATTTTTGTTGTTTATAGCTTAAGTACACCCTAATGGGTCCATTAAATTGGGTTTGCCCATTGGAATGTGCTGCTGGCCATTGCCACGTGTCTAGTCCCTCGGTATTTTGGGACTGGGGCATGACAAGTTGATAATACAACTTCTACCCAACTTAGAATTTACCCACCTATCACACAAGACTATACCTCAAATTATTTAATCGTGTTATTCAATCCTCAAAAGTTTTAACACCAAATATATCACATATGATATGCCCTTAATTACAAAAGATAGTCACCAAGTAATGTGATTGGCCTATGGGTATATCTAGTACTATCCGTGTATCAAACTTATACCAAGCACGAGCGTTCGTCTTTTCGAAATAGGGGAAGACGGAGAACAATAATAAAGAATTCAAGGAGGAGGTGATAGAATACAAGTACGGGGTTCAAAGCGATTAAAAAATTCAAAAGGGAGTTACCAAGGCAGTTGTGGATTAAAATCTTATTTTGGTAAATTTTTATTCGCATGTTCATATCGGAACAGTTATGTAACCGATAAGATATGCTCGAACATATCTAAAGGGCAAGTATATTCATCTACTAGTCAACTATATATCTCAATCCATATAAAGTAGTCATGCGAAGAGCGAACCGAGCGCACTAAGGTTAGCTAGACCATAATACACTGATTCTGATTTAGACAATGTATTAGTATGGGCCCCCAATAATACATATGTCATGAACAAGCTCGATAAAGAATAAGCTTGTAAAACTAGGTTGTAACAGTAGCATAAGTCGAGGTAGTACAGAAAATATAAGTACGCTGGATTATGAGGAAAGAAAGTACAAAATAATTCAAATTCACCAAGAAGATAAGACTCGTCCAGTGTTATGCCTTTACAGTTGCCATACTAACTTCTTGTCTAAGTCTCTAGTCGACCAAATGGGGATATGGGCCTATGAGTTCTACAATCTGGATAAACACTATCTTCTTATGCAAGTCTATAGTTGGTGTCATTCAATTATACTTCATTAATGGGTCAAAATGACTATCCTATACTAGGTTGTGAGGCATACTACCCAACTTAAAAGAATAAACTAATATTGTAACTGCCTTAAGGGGATTCTATAGAATAACCTTGTCCTTGTAAATAAAGTAGAAACTCTTATTGGGGTATACGAGAAAAGATCTTGGTACTTATTAGGGTATCATATTACATTATATAGGTAATGGTCATCTTAAGTCTTAATCATAGTGCTTATCGTATAAAAGCGTTAGTATTAAGAATGGAGAAGTTACTGACCCTCAAGTGAAAGATGATATAACCTGTTTTGAGATATGGATACAAATTATGTGATTTGAAACTAAGGGATAATCATAAAATCATAATCTAAATGAACAACTCAAACTATCACGTTCTATCTACTAAGCACAGAATTTTAAAATTCAAGATTAACAACTATATATCCTAACATAAATTGAAATCACTTGCCCTACAATCAGTAGGGTTAAGTGGCACGAATTGAAAGATGAAGAAAAAATTTTTAGCCATCGCATAAAAAGCGAGCGTTAAGGTTTCGGAGAAACAAGATACGAAATTAAATAGAGAGACTCTTGATAATATCATGGTTTCATAAGTAAAAATGTGGTATGCTAATCTCTATGTTTGAGGTAAGATCAAGGAAAATGTTCTATTCATTCCTCTTGGCTTTCTAAGGTACTGTTCTGCTAATATCAAGACAAGAATCTAATTTATAGTTCTCTAATACTATCTCACTATAAAAGTTAGGTTTAGTCCTAATATTCAACCTTGGATTTCTATTGGTTCCTCAATACTAGGGTCAAATAATATGGTCAAATTTATAACTAACCCTAGTAGTGTCTATACTACTCTCAAGTCCTTCATAAATATATCAAGGGATATTGGTCAATTAATCTACAGGTAAGGGATGCTAGGATTTATTAGGTATTCTAAACTTAGTGATGTGTCAATATTATAGTTGCATTCTTAGTAGGAATATTATCCTAATTATCATCCTAACAACAAGAATTTCTATATTCTAGCAGAAGACTATACTCAAGGAACTATTAGAAAAGTACATGAATCAAGCAGGATGCAATTATTTAAATAGAACGGGTTGGAAGGAAGGTGAGTCATAGTCAAATGTGGATGAGATCCTATTCTCTAATCATATTTGCAGGCTTGCTCGGTACAGTAACGTAACCGAGATAATATACTCTCGACCTGCATAGGCCACCACTAAAAATATGTCACGTCCCAGTCCCAAAATACGTAGGACTAGAAATACGTAAGCATGCCAGCCGTATGTATATGGCAACTCCAATATATGAAAACCATAACACATACGTACGCTGTATTATGAACAATAATTGACAAGTGGTATAAATTTATTACAAGTCACAGGGCATAACTAAATCTCATCCATATAATCAAATAGAAATAAATATCCAATCAACTATATACTGAATCAAGTATAAGATGCTTGATAAGAACAAGTAGTTGGGTGGAGACAAATCCACTACCCAACTAGAATATAAACGTAAATAAGTACATTTACTGATCAATGAGGCTCGAAGAGAAGACCTTCTCGAAAGAGAATGGAGTAGCAAGTCCTGATTCATGCTCCTGCGAATAGTCATGATTGTCTACACCTGAAAAGGGACCAGGTCCTCAGAGGAACATAACAAGATACATAGAAGCATGCCAATAAAGTACTGAAAATAAACATCCAAAGGGTCATCTAACCACCTATGTGAATGCACTTTGAGAACAACTTTCTAACACGTGGGCTATCTGGCTAAAATGGGTTGGCATAATTCTCTCAAAGATTCAGGGGCCTAAAAAGCATGACGTCTTTTAAACCTCAGAGGCCGCCAGGTAATAATAATATATATAGTGGTCATCATGACCGCGCATCTCCGGTGGAGCGTACGGGTTAACAAAGAAAGTACAAAGGAGCCCAAACGTCTTACTTGTTGTCCTCCCCACCTCATGCTCTAAGCATGTCATATCCATGGCACGATGATACCTCTAATAACTGCCAAGTCTTCTATCATGCAAATTCTATCAGCAGCTATTCCCTATCGTATGTCCCACACGTACTGATGATCAATCAATACGTAAGTCCGTGATCTATATGAGACTCACAACTCGTGTAAGAAATGTGTCACAGCCAAATGAAATATAAGAATGCCTCTTGATCATGTGGTGGTCTCGTAAAACTAGGTCGACTTGTATAATATGTAATAAAGACAAAATACGACATCACCGTCGTTGCACCCAAGCTATTCTTGGACGCACAGTTTATATAGCAGTTTAAAATATATGAACTAAATAACAGAAATAAAATACATGCACCATATGGAATGTAAATCATAGTACAATGGCAAGGTATACTTGTTTGGCAAGAAATCTGTATAGTGTAAGTGTCAAGACGTCAAGTACACAGGATCAGAAACTATGGCCTCCGAATAAATATCTCCGAATGCTGAAATAAACATTATCAACGTTTCCAGAATAAGCGAGATAGCTAAAAAATGCTACCATCCCGTCCAATTTGGACACAGGGGCAAAACGATAATTTTGGGTCAAAGCATGTCCACATGTGGGCCACTTTGCACCGAAAAGTGTGTCAGAGGTAAAGGTTTCTAAATGGGACAAATTATAGGTATGTCCAATTTTGGATTCCGGTGAGTCGATCACAAATTCGCCCTTAAAGTCAACCGTGGGACCCGCAAATAGGCGGCTTGGTCAACTATCTCAGAATCACGTAAAACTTGGGTCACAGGACTAGCGTGATACCACGAATCCAATGGCGCAAGTTTTCTCGTATTCCGACGAGCGTACACAAAATGGCATGATATTTTACAAAAAGTCGCGATACGAGAGCTATTTACGGATACGGGTTGATTCTAACGCGCACACACGTCCGAATCAGCTTCCACGAAAGCCCACACGTCAAGATATAACATACGCGCCTTTCGGTAAAATTGGTACACGATGAGGCGATCCCGTTTGGCGGAGCGCACTCCGTATTACAAAATTTTAATTTTAAAATAATAAGTTTGTGGTCGTTTTGGAGGTCAAATAATTTTACACATAGAACAAATTAACAAAAACTAAAAGAACAAAAAAATTCTCGGTTATATGGAGAGAAAAAAACCTTTAATTAGTTTTTAAAAATAATAAACAGGTTGGCGGCAAATTGGGTGTGAACATGGGGGTTCGGATTGAAGTTTCTGGACTATTTTTGGTCAGTTTTTCGGTCATTTTTCGATCGAATTTTCGACCAATCTAGGAAACAAAAACTCTTCCCGCTTGAATGAAAATCCTAGAGGGTTAGGTTGTGAACGTACACAAATAAACCGCTTGAGAAAAGGACGAGAGATTAAAGAGATATCATACCGCGAAGAGGGGCTCGGAACTGCGTTGTACACGCGCACAGCGCGTGCGCGGGGACGGACGGCGGCGGTCCGGGCGGCTGCGGCGGTTGTGCCGGTGACCGGAGGTCAGCGCGGGGGCCGGAGGTCGAGGCGCCAGTCTGGGGTAGGGTTAGGGTTTAGGGATTTGGTTATATATATATATATATATATATATATATATATATATATATATAAGGGAGAAGGAGGGAGAGAGTTCTGGGAGAGGGGGAGAGAAGTGGCCGCTGCTTACTGTAGTTTTAGGGATAGGTTTAGGATTTAGGTTTTAGATTAGTAATTAGTTTAGGGTTTTAAATGTTTATGTTTTCTTTCTTTTTTAATTCTTTTTCTTATATTATTATTATTATTATTATTATTATTATTATTATTGTTTCTATTATTATTATTATCATTATCATTATCATTATTATTATTATTGCTATTATTATTATTATTATTAATCATATTAACATATATATATATTTATATATATATATATATATATGAGGTTAAGAATCCAAAAATAGTATTTGCACACCAAATAAATTCTAGAAAATTACTTTGTAAAGTTCTAACAAAATACCGCACTCAAAATACTTTATGTAATATTTTATAATTAATAATTAGGTATTTATATAGTTATAATAAATCAAATAATTATATCATCTAATTAACTAAGTAAATAATTAAATAATTATCCCATAAAATAGGTAATAGTAAATATTATGCAAATCTATAAAAAAAAAATGCCTAACTTGGCAGAGGGAATTTTGGGATGCTAATTGTAGGAAGTTGGGGTTAAAAAATAGCCACAAATAAATTATATATATAATATCTAAATATTTAACAGATAACCTATGGTTGTTACAATAATGTCATACTAATGCCAAGGGATCGAATTTCTGTACAACGAAAAGATCCTACAGGTACTGTCTCCTGTGTAGGCTACTTCTTATGAAGGAAGATACAAATTTTGGGACCATCATATATTATTAATGTCCAAACCATGGTGAAGTGTCCTAATAAAATTATTGGATTTTAATTGATTTGAAAAATAATCTAAAACAAATACAAGAATTACAAAATACACACAAAATACCTATTTTTGGGTGAGGGGGTTTACAGGCTGGTACTTTCTCGCAGCCATCTCCAGCTCCGTCGGTGGACGAGCTGTGGGTGACCGCCGCTGGTGGTCTCAAGAGGGGTACGTACTACGGTACGGGATCCTATGGCGCCCTTGTTGCGACGCAGTCATCTAGGACCTCCCCGACAAGTGCGCATTCCCCACAGCCCTCGCAGTCGTCGGCCCGAGTCCAGGAGGCCGTTGACCGTCAGATTGCGTCTCTCCATGACGAGTTGCTGCGAAGAATAGAGGAGCAGCCCCTGTCCCAACCGCGGGCGGACGATGCGATGCTCATCGCACGATTTGATATGCTCGAGCGCAGCATCATGGAGCTCCGAGATTTGATAGCTGATCTTAGAGCATCGACAGAGCGCAGCGTGACGGAGCTGCATGCATCACAGCTGTCCATGGGCGAGAGGCTGATGATGATGCAGGATTCAATGGTTCATAGCAGTACGAGGCTGTTATCTACCATGGATTCATACAACCAACGACTAGCATAGTTGGGGCGGATACGTCCTCCTGGTGCGCCTACATCGACACAGACTCCACCGACGTCACTGCCTTCTCCATCGACATCGATGATGATTTCACGGAAGCAGTATGATCTGTTCTTATCCTTCATGTGCGTCGGTGGTCATCCTCCTGCAGATCCGCAGAAGTCCTAGTTAGGACCGTTTATTGATTGTTTGTGTTTCAGACCTATGATATTTGGTCATTTATAAATTTTTTTATTTTTGAGGCATTCAGACATTATATCTTGTATTCTTTAGGACGAGGCATTCATACATTATTCCTGATTTGGTTTATAATTTCAATATTTTGTTTTCTTTAAATTTTATTATATTATTTATATTAAATATATGTTAATTTATCGGTGTTGAGTGTTCAACCGAAGGGGGTCGACGAACCCAGTAAATTCAACGGAGGGTTGCTCCGGGTCTATTTGTACAAATTGTGAATTAATAAACTGCAGAAGAATAATTTGAAAATAATTCAGTATTCATTTTTTTTATTTTATCACTGTATCTTTAGCGACGTTTTACGACGTTTAGCGACGTTTACTCACGTCGCTAATTACGTCGCTGAATACGTCGATATATACGTCGCTAAAAATGTCGCTACACACGTCGCTAAACAAGTCGCTATCCGTCGCAAATTGCTGACATGGCAGTATTGCCAGGTCATAATAACGTCGCTAATTTAGTCGCACAACGTCGCTAAATGAGTCGTACATACGTCGCTATAAAAGTCGTTATTTACGTCGCTATTAACGTCGCTAATTATGTCGCTAATTTAGCGACATATAGCGACAAAAATACACGTCGCTAAACGTCGCTAATATAGCGACGCATTTACATCGCTAGAAAACGTCGGCATAGCGACGTTTGGCGACGTTTTTTCTGTCAGCGACTAGTTTAAAAGCGACTTCAATAAAACGTCGCTAATTACGTCGCTAAAATTATTTAGCGACATTTTTTTTTCATTTAGCGACGTTTTTTTACGTCGCTAATTTGACTTATTCTGGTAGTGGGTTCTCAGGTGCGAGGCCTTAGCTTGGATATACGAAGACATGATGTATGGAACGGTGAAAATCTTTTGTAAGCAAGAGAGATCAACGAGTGTTGTAGCCAAGTTGGCATATTCAATTGGGCTATTGAAGCCTTTGTAACCGCTGCTATTATCAAATAAAAGAGCTTCGCTTCGCATACTCTAATTGTTTCATATGAGTCTATAAATCTTTCGCTGCGACTCGGTATTTTCTATGAAAATCATATGTTTTATCTTCTCGTGTTGTGCGTTGCGCAAGCTAGGCATGCACGACATTACGTCCGGGGACGATTATCGACTTTATGGACTAGGGGCGTGACACCCCCCACCCGGTCGCCTTTACCCCCTCTCCTGTCTGCACCTCTCCCCCATCCTTGCCCCACTGCAACTTCCCGCACCCTCGCGCTTGCACCCCTCACCCCCCCCCCCCCCCCCCCACACACACACACACCCACACCCACACTTGTGTTATCGTTGTTGCCGAGAGTTTTTGCTGCCTCCACCGCGCGTCGCTGTTGTCTCCGTCGGAGAGAGGGGACGTCGGAGAGAAAAAATAGAATGATGGTGAATATTTTTATTATTTATAATTTATTTTTAGCATCGATAGAATATTAAATTATAAAATTATAGTTAAGATATAAAGTTGACTCTTTTCAAAATTTAGAATATCAAGATAACATTTTAGAATAATTTAGGATATTAAGTTATAATTAAACCAATTTATCTTAATCTACAAAGCACGAGGCTATAGTAATTAGCCCTGTATCTTATCTACAAAGTACGAGGCCATGTATAGAAAAGACAAAATACGTGTGACAAGTCATTCCTAAAACTGGCTCCACACTTCCGTCTTCAGTGACCTCATGTCGTACAACCATCCCTTTCATGAAATTTAGTGTTTGACTATTTTTGTTGTGTAGTCGTGTCCATCAATATCGTGTCGCGGGACTATACACAGGGACGCAGCTGCCATAAGGCCAAAGGAACCCTGATCCCACTCGAAGGAAAAATAAACAATAAAAATAAAAATCAAGTTTAATTGATTTCCATTGTCCATCAACCCGTGTTTCATTTCATGTCCATTCACCGTTCCAAGTTTTAATTAGGTGACTTGGTAAATAACCAAAAAGTAAAAAAAAAAAAAAAAATGTACATCATCTTCTTTCTGTTATTTCAATGCCTAGCATTACTAATTCTTATATCCTCAACGCTATAACAGGGTTTATATCCTGAGTATATCGTCTTTTTTGTTTAGACAAGCTTTGATGATTTTTGGATCACAAGGTACTCTTTCTTCCATATGCTTATCGTATGTTCATACTAGTTTGCCTATATATATTTGGAATTGCTTAATTTATCTTTCTTGATCAACATTTATAGTTACACTTTTTTTTTTTTTGCCTTAATAGTGATTTACATACTTGATGTCATCACGCTATTTCAGTAATGAGTTTTTTTTACTAAGGAAGCTGATGACATTTTTACCAACTTCGCGTATACGACACTGGTTCTGAATTGTTCACGTATTGGTTTCACGGTCAGTTCTCTGATATTTTTATATATGATTTATAATATGCTAAGAAACTATAATATTTTTGTTGGAGTCCAGTCTGGATTTGACAAATTTTGGAGCCCAAATATGATCAAATATTTGATTTAATATAATTTAAAAATCTACATTA
Source organism: Iris macrosiphon (assembly GCA_036927795.1). Classification (NCBI taxonomy): domain Eukaryota; kingdom Viridiplantae; phylum Streptophyta; class Magnoliopsida; order Asparagales; family Iridaceae; genus Iris; species Iris macrosiphon. The sequence goes on along the minus strand of JAYESA010000004.1, from coordinate 331,226,723 downwards.
AATGAAAGATTTGATTAGATGTCAAATTTGTATCAAATAATTAATCTGATCATATTTGGACGTCCATAATTGGTGTTTCTTATTTTAGATAATGGATTTTCTATTTAAGAATTCTTATGACATAAACTAGTATTTCTTATCCTATTTATATGGGTGAGGGTGGAGGCACAAAGAAGATAGCACAAATGTGGAGATTCGGGGTGCTCGTCCACAGAAAATCTAAGAGAAAGTCCTTGCTTTGCTCTTAGGGTTCTTCGTCATCCAAGACAGAAGGAAGAAGAGATATAATCGAGAAGTCGTCAACTTCGGTTAGAAAAATTGCTATGGGTTGGTGAGTAATTTCAATGTAATCTCTGTCATTTATTCTTGAGTGTGGTGTGAGGGGGTTGAACCTATTAGGACAAAGGGTTCAACATTGGTTTTGTCAATCTTGTAATTTTACCTGAGTTATATAAATTTTGATTTGTCCAGGTGACGTAGTTACTTTCATATACGTTGTCTTTATCTGTACTTGGTGTTCGTTAGACAGCAGTTGGTTATTGTCACGTCCCAGAACCAGAATACTGGAGAGCGGGGACGGACAACGGCCAGCTACGTATACTAAGAACACGACAGTACTCCGCATATACGTTGAAGCTGTAGAACATGAGGGTTAATGCTATAATCCATCAGTCAAACCTAGGTCAAGCAGCCCTAGATGTCTCAATCATAAGAAAACAACAACATACAAGGAATATGATCATCAGGAGCAAGATAGTAAAGCATCACAAACCAAATATACATAGATGATCATGAAGCTAGTAATACAAAATAAAGAACTAGCAGAGTATAAGTAATACATGATCAACTCATAGTCTAGAATAAGCTAACCATGCCAAAGTCCGTAGGCTAGAAGTTAAGTCCAAAATACGAGCTAAACATCTGCTCGGTGGCTAAATGCCTCAAAATAATATAGTACTAGATCTAGTGGGTGATCAAGTAAAAACCTACTCAAGTAGCCTGGCGCTCCGGGTCGTCACCATCCAGCAGAAGATAAGGAGTGTCCTCTGGTTCCGCTACGAGATCTGGCCATTCAAAATCAGTGGGATCAGACCCCCAATAGCAAGTACCACAAAGGAAGGCCAAAAACTATGAACTAAAACCAATACTATCTTAACACAACAACAGATAGAGACAGAAGTAAATAAATGCGTTTCAAGACTCGTGCGCTACCACTGCACTTATCTTGAGAAAGAAAAACTATAAGCTAAGTAACAGATGATATATAGTAATATACTAGTGACAGAGAAATAAACATGAAGCAATAGAAAAATAAACGTGTACATGTGAGCATGTAATGTGCCGGAACAAAACTGAGAACATACACGAGATCGGGAACACGACTGGGAACATGCAAGGATGTCCAAGGCAAGTGGGCATGTACAGTCAAAGGGTCATACATAGCATGTGAGTACAATATCTAACACAAGGCATAAGCTGAGTAAATGAAAGTAAAATAGTTGAAAATAATAACTATGTAACTAACGAAACCCGTGAAAAGCAATATGCCTGGTTTGTCCACCTTTACACCAAACAAGAACAAAATGTAGGAACCACCCTCATTACCGTCCACGTGTTCAATCTATATCTACAACAATAATGATAAAAAAATAATTGTAGAAAAGAAAAAGCCGGCAAGCGACAAGAGAGTGTCACGCCCCAGTCCCAAAAATACGTAGGACTAGGACACGTAAGCATGCCAGCCGTATGAATATGGCACTCCAATATATGGAAACTATATCACATGTACGCTGTAATATGAATAACAATTCACAAGTGGTAAACATATATATATCTCAGAGCATAACTAAATCTCATCCACATAAATCATATATAAATAAATGACTAGTATCTATGAACTAGATCTCAACATAAAGTATCTAAAGATGACAGTCGGATGGAAACAAATTCACTACCGAACTCGAATGAAGAATAAACAAGACAAATACAATATGAGTACAACCTCTAATAATCACGAGACTCGAAGAGAAGATATCTCACAATATAAGTAGCCCGTCCGGATCTGCGCTCCTGCAAATACTCATGAACAATACACCTGGAAAGGGACCAGGTCCTCAGAGGGACATAACAAGATACATAAAAGCATGCCATAAAGTAAATACTGTAAAAACTCCAAGGTGACCTAACCATCTAAGTGAAATGCAACTTGAGGACAACTTTGGGTGTATGAGAAAGTGTAGGCTAGACATATGCTGACATAATTCACCAATCGTGACAACTGGCTAGTATATGCCACATATGCCCCCATAGGAGGGCGCTCAGTAATAACGTTCATCTCGAAGAGCATGGCAGCAGTACAATATATCAGCCATATCGCTCCGAAGAACGTGGCAGCAGTATAGTATATATCGTCCATATCACTCCGTCGAGTGTGGCAGCAGTGTAAAGGAAGTGGGGTGTCCCATACGCCTACAAGTCGTCCTCCCCGCCCAATGATCTATGCATGTTGTATCCACAACACGCCTTAGCTACTACACCGCAGCGTCGTAACTCTGGCTCATAGTCTATCGTTAGAACAGTAGTCCAACCTTCAACCAAACAAGGACAAGGATGGGACTATCGTACCACGATAGTCAATGCTCCGCCTACCAATAACTGCTAAGTCTTCTAACATGCATCACTATTAGCAGTTATATCCTATCCGTCGCACGCCTACACGTACAGGTGGCCAACCACATACGCAAGTCCGTGCCCTACATGAGACTCACAACACGTGTAAGAAATGTGTCAAGGCCTGGGAGTCATACCAATAACTCCACAACTTTAGGTGGGTCTACTAGACACTAGGTCAGACACTGTCCTAACGTCAACGCCTCCGTTGACTGCACCCGAGTCTCTCTCGGACGCGCACAGTTATATAATATAAACATGCAAATAATAATACAGAATTTAAATAGTACAACAAGGCAAGGTATACTTGCCTGCTCTGAAAAAGGATGAAGTCGCAACTCAAGGCGTCGTCCGATCTACCCGTCACATAAATTAAACAAGTTAGGTTACAAAAGTGGGTGAATAGGTTCTTCCATTTTAATCTATTTTAATTCTGAATAAAATAACCTAAAATAGTATTTTTAATCTTATTATAATCTGATTTTATTGTTAAACTCTAATTTTGGTCCGAAGAAAGTCAACTTTACGGATTTGTGATCCGTGACACGCAAATCGAGGCAATCCGTTGACCAAAAAGTCAACCAACTCAAATCTTGGATTTGTGTGTGGAATCCTATAGATTTCAATGGTACATGAACGCTGGAATCGACAGTTTCATAAAATCATAACTCGGTAAAGAGTTATGGCCACACGGCGCACAGATGATAATTTTCGATGATTTCCTATTTATGTCTATGTTGCACGAATTTTACAGTAGATTAAACTTGCATATTAAATTCTAAAAAAATAATTTTATGTAACTTCATCATGTCAAATTTTTGAAAATTTAAACGAATCATAGTTCCGAGTTCGGGATCTCCCGAAATCTCAAAAGTACGAAAACGCGTCTGATTTTGAACAGTTGGCACTTTCGAAATATTCTGGAAAAATACGTTCTTAAATTATTAAAATAATTTATATATTCAGAAAACTAACCTTGATATGGTTCTAACAAAAAAACTTGAACACGTTTGGAGTTCGGAGCTTGAAGATATCGTCTTTTTAATTCGTCATAACTACTAGAAAATGAGGCTAAATTTATGATAAATTTTGACTATTTTTTGACCAAAAAAAAGAGGAGTTTGGGGAAAAAAACATGAAAGATGTAGGTATTTATAATGGTAGAGACTACATAATTGAATACGACTAGGATTGACTAATTTGGATAGGATTAGAATCAGTTTAAATAAGGATAGGATATGCATGAAGTTGCTTTCCTAGTAGGCTCAGGATTTGAATTAATTTAAAATAGAGTTTGAGGTTATCTCAATAATTTATAATCTTAAATAGAATTAAATATAATACAAATAATTTATATATAATCTTATTAATATCTATTAACACTAAATTAACATATACTAATATTAAGACTATATATATCCAAATAAATCCTAAATAATTTCAAAAATCTAAATAAATTTCTAAAAATTCTAAATAAATTACAGAAAAATATAATTAAATATTTTAACCTAAAATAAATATTTGGTAGGAACAATATACAATTATGGTCTCATAGCAAACCATGGAAGTCCTACAAATTTATGTTTCCTAGATTTTAATTACCCAAAAATTCTAGAAAAATCTCCAAAAATCTAAAATAGCCTAAAAATAATTCTAAATAAATATTTATATAAGTAAATAAATCAAGAAATTTATTTTCTAATTAACTAAGAGAATACTCTAAAGAAATTCAACATCTATAATAAATATAATAATATAAAATATACACAAAATACCTATTTTTGGTGTGGGGGTTTACGATCTACCCAACTTAAAAGAATTTCGTCCTCGAAATAAAAATAAGGCATAATTTTCTAAATCCTTCACAATCGTATATAAGGCAAGTCAATCGCAATCTCTTCCAAAAATTTAAATAACCACTGTTTAAATCAAATTTAACATATTGTAATCTTTTCTCGATTTTCAAATCATCAATATCCAAATCTAATTCAAATATATATGACATCTTCAAGATTTAAATAACCCATATCAAATATTACATCATGATTTTCAACTATCATAATCTCCTCTAGAAACAATTCTAATCAAATATTATTCTTATTTTTCACTTAAGAATTTCGTACCCTTCAAATTTTAAATTTAATTTACATCCTCAACATTTCAAATAGGTGATCCAACAATCAAAATTCAACTTTTAATTCAAATCATCAAATTATAAAATTTTAAATCTAATTCACCAATTGTTCAAGTCTAAAATTCTATATTTATCCTCAAAATTCAAATCGATGATTCAACCTTTAATATTCAAAATTTAAATCATGTACTTAAAGTATAAGTATTTGGTCCGACATATCAAGATTTTAAAATTCATTAAATACTCATCATCTAACTCCTTCTTCTAAAATTCTCCACATTTAAAATGACTTAATCTCTCAATCTAATCCTACTTGATCACAATCTAAAAGAATTTCATTGCAAGTTAACAATGCAATTTCTACCCAACTTAGAATTTATACATCTATCACATAAGGCTATACATCTAAGAAAACTATTCCTCAAATCATGCTATTCAATCCTCCGAAGTTTTACACCCAAATATATCATATATGATACGCCCTTAATTACGAAAATAATCATCAAGTAATGTGATTGGCCTATGGGGTATATCTAGTACTATCTGTGTATCAACTTATACCCAGCACGAGCGTTCGTCTTTCCGAAATAAGGGAAGACAGAAAACAATAATAAAGAGTTCAAGGGGGAGGTAATAGAATAGAAGTATGGGGATCAAGGCGTTTAAAGAATTCAATTGGGAATTGTCAAGGCAGTTGTGGATTGAAATCCTATTTGGTAGATTCTTATTCACATGCTCATATCAGTACGGTTATGTACTATGATATGCTCATACACGTCTAGGGGCAAGTATATTCGTCTACTAGTCGACTATATATCTCAATCCACATAAAGTAGTATTGCGAAGGGCGAACCAAGCGCACTAAGGTTAGCTAGACCTTAATACACTGATTCTAAAATGTATTAGTGTATGCATCCAATAATACATATATCATGATCAAGCTCGATAAAAGAATAAGCTCGTAAAATTAGGCTATAATAGCGACATAAGTCAAGGTAATACATAAAATATAAATATGCTGGATCATGATGAAAGAAGGTACATACTAATTCAAGTTCACAAAAAGATAAGACTCTACAATCTCTACAGTTGTCATACTAACTCCTTGTCTAAGTCGATAGTCGATAAAATAGGGGTATGGGCCTCTAACTTTTATTGTCTGAATAAACACTATCGTCTTATGCTAGCATATAATTGATGTCATTCGGTTATACTTCAATAATAGGTCAAAAGACTATGTGATACTATGTTGTGAGGCATACTACCCAACTTAAAAGAATTAACTAATACTGTACCTGTCTTGAGGGGATCCTACAAAATAATATTGTTCTTGTAAATAAAGTATAAAATCTTATTGGGGTACATACGAAAAAGATCTTAGTACTTATTAAGGTATCCTATTGTATTATATAGGTAATGGTCATCTTAAGTCTTAATTATAGTGCTCATACAATAAATGTGTCAACATTAAGAATTGAAGGGTTATTGTCTCCCAAGTGAAATAGAATATAACTTGTATCGAGGTGGGGGTACAAATTATGTGATCTACAACTAGAGGATAATCATCACAATCTAAATGAACAACTCAACTATCAGGTTCTAACTACAAGGCACATAATTCAAAATTCAAGATTACAACTATAACCTTAGCAAACTATATGCCCTAACATAGAATAAAATCACTCGGTCTACAATCAGAAGTGTTAGGTGGCACGAGTTGAAAGATGAAGAAAAGAAGAACGTAATTTAGCCGTCGCACAATTAGCGAATGTTAAGGTTGCAAGGAAATAAGATATGAAATTAAAAGAGAGAGACTCTTGATAATATCATAGTTTCTTGAGGGAAGGTGGTTGCTAATCTCTGTGTTCGAGGTATGATCAAGAAAAATGTTTTAGTCATTCCTCTTGGCTTCCTAAGATACTGTTCTGCTAGTATCAAGACAAGAAGCTAAAGTTGTAGTTCTCTAGTACTATCTCACCATGAAAAGCTAGGTTAGTCCTAATATTTAACCTTCGATTTTTATTGGTTCCTCAATACTAGGGTCACACACTATGATCAAATTTTAAACTAATCCTGGTAGTGTTTATACTACTCTCAAGTCTTCATAAATACATCAAGGGGTAATAGTAAACCAATCTATAGATAAGGGACGCTAGGGTTCATTAGGTATTCGGATCTTAGTGATGTGTCAACACTCTAGTTGTACTCTTAATAGGAATGTTACCCTACTTATCATCTAACAACAGGGACTTATATATTCTTGGAGGGGGCTATACTCTAGGAACTAATAGGGAAGCACATGAATCAAGCAGGATATAATTATTCAAATATGACAGATTGAAAGGAGTGTGAATCATAGTCAATTGTGGATGAGATCCTATACTCTAATCCTAGGTGCAGGCTTGCTCGGAACAGTAACGTAACCAAGACAATATGCTCTTGACCTGCATGGGCCACCACTAAAAACATGTCACGCCCCAGTCCCAAAAATACGTAGGACTAGGATACATAAGCATGCCAGCCGTATGAATATGGCACTACAATATATGGAAACCATATCACACGTACGCTGTAATATGAATAACAATTCACAAGTGGTAAACATATATATATCTTAGAGCATAACTAAATCTCATCCACAGAAATCATATATAAATAAATGACTAGTATCTATGAACTAAATCTCAGCATAAAGTATCTAAAGATGATAGTCGGATGGAAACAAATCCACTGCCGAACTCGAATGAAGAATAAACAAGACAAATACAATATGAGTACAACCTCTAACAATCACGAGACTCGAAGGGAAGATCTCTCACAATAAAAGTAGCCCGTCCGGATCTGCGCTCCTGCAAATACTCATGAACAATACACCTGAAAAGGGACCAGGTCCTCAGAGGGACATAACAAGATACATAAAAGCATGCCATAAAGTAAATACTGTAAAAACTCCAGGGTGACCTAACCATCTAAGTGAAATGCAACTTGAGGACAACTTTGGGTGTATGGGAAAGTGTAGGCTAGACATATGCTGACGTAATTCACCAATCGTGACAACTAGCTATTATATGCCATATATGCCCCCATAGGAGGGCACTCAGTAATAACGTCCATCTCCGAAGAGCATGGCAGCAGTACAGTCTATCGGCCATATCGCTCCGAAGAACGTAGCAGCAGTATAGTATATATTGTCCATATTACTCCGTCGAGTGTGGCAACAATGTAAAGGAAGTGGGGTGTCCCATACGCCTACAAGTCGTCCTTCCCGCCCAATGATCTATGCATGTTGTATCCACAACACGCCTTAGCTACTACGCCTCAGCGTCGTAACTCTGGCTCATAGTCTATCATTAGAACAGTAGTCCAACCTTCAACCAAACAAGGACAAGGATGGGACCATCATACCACGATAGTCTATGCTCCGCCTACCAATAACTGCTAAGTCTTCTAACATGCATCACTATTAGCAGTTATACCCTATCCGTCGCACGCCTACACGTACAGGTGGCCAACCACATACACAAGTCCGTGCCCTACATGAGACTCACAACACGTGTAAGAAATATGTCAAGGCCTGGGAGTCATACCAATAACTCCAAAACTTTATGTGGGTCTACTAGACACTAGGTCAGACATTGTCCTAACGTCAACGCCTCCGTTGACTGCACCCGAGTCTCTCTCGGACGCGCACAGTTATATAATATAAATATGCAAATAATAATACAGAATTTAAACAGTACAACAAGGCAAGGTATACTTGCCTGCTCTGAAAAAGGATGAAGTCGCAACTCAAGGCGTCGTCCGATCTACCCGTCACATAAATTAAACAAGTTAGGTTACAAAAGTGGGTGAATAGGTTCTTCCATTTTAATCTATTTTAATTCTGAATAAAATAACCTAAAGTAGTATTTTTAGTATTATTATCATCTGATTTTATTGTTAAACTCTAATTTTGGTCCGAAGAAAGTCAACTTTATGGATTTGTGATCCGTGACACGCAAATCGAGGCAATCCGTTGACCAAAAAGTCAACCAACTCAAATCCTGGATTTGTGTGTAGAATTCTATAGATTTCAATGGTACATGAACGCTGGAATCGACTGTTTCATAAAATCACAAGTCGGTAAAGAGTTATGCCCACAAGGGCGTACATATGATAATTTTCGGTAGTTTCCTATTTACATCTACGTTGCACAAATTTTACAGTAGATTAAACTTGCATATTAAATTCTGAAAAAATAATTTTATGTAACTTCATCATGTCAAATTTTCAAAACTTTAAACGAATCATAGTTCCAAGTTCGGGATCTCCCGAAATCTCGAAAGTACGAAAATGCGTTTGATTTCGGACAGTTGGCACTTTCGAAATATTCTGGAAAAATACGTTCTTAAATTATTAAAATAATTTATATTTTCAGAAAATTAACCTTGATATGGTTCTAACAAAAAAATGGAATGCGTTTGGAGTCCGGAGCTTGAAGATATCGTCTTTTTAAGTCGTCATAACTACTAGAAAATGAGGCTGAATTTATGATGAATTTTGACTATTTTTTGATGAAAAAGAGAGGAGTTTGGGGAAGAAAAACATGAAATATGTAGGTATTTATAATGGTGGAGACTACATAATTGAATACGACTATGATTAGCTAATTTGGATAGGATTAGAATCAGTTTAAATAAGGATAGGATATGCATGAAGTTGCTTTCCTAGTAGGCTCAGGATTTGAATTAATTTAAAATAGAGTTTGAGGTTATCTCAATAATTTATAATCTTAAATAGAATTAAATATAATACAAATAATTTATATATAATCTTATTAATATCTATTAACACTAAATTAGCATCTACTAATATTAAGACTATATATATCCAAATAAATCCTAAATAATTTCAAAAATCTAAATAAATTTCTAAAAATTCTAAATAAATTACAGAAAAATATAATTAAATATTTTAACCTAAAATAAATATTTGGTAGAAACAATATGCAAGTATGGTCTCATAGCAAACCATGGAAGTCCTACAAATTTATGTTTCCTAGATTTTAATTACCCAAAAATTCTAGAAAAATCTCCAAAAATCTAAAATAGCCTAAAAATAATTCTAAATAAATATTTATATAAGTAAATAAATCAAGAAATTTATTTTCTAATTAACTAAGAGAATACTCTAAAGAAATTCAACATCTATAATAAATATAATAATATAAAATACACACAAAATACCTATTTTGGGTATGGGGGTTTACAGAGAGCATGGGAACTTCTCAAAATTGGAATCATAACCCGTAAACCAAACATGGACCGGGGTTATGGAACCTTTTTTGAGTCAAACTTAGCCTCTGACCACCCATCGACACATATGACAATACGAGAAGAGAAATGACAGTACGGGAGCATAAAGTAAATAGTGCGCAAGCAAAGAAGCATGACCAAGCATTTCTAGGGCTTGCTACCATTAGCTAACTAGGGTTATCACATATCCTAATTGTAGAAGCATAAAAAATTATACAGGCTGCATAAAGTTCATGCCCCCTCGAAGGAACAAATAAGTCGCAGAAAAGCCACAAGTGGCATGAACAAACGAGCCGCAGAGAAGCTACATGCGGCCTGAATGACCAAGCCACAGAGAAGCAACATGTGTCCTGGTCAAACCAAAAATCAAGAAGCCGCATATGATACTCTATCAAGCCTGAACGACCGTAGATCATGGAGGCTGCATAGAACCCCCTAATACAGCAGTCGAGGACTGTCAGACTCTGACACATCACTCAGCACGCCGACGCTTCAAAATTTGTGAAGACGACGGCTCAAGAAAAGACAAAAAGTCACATCAGTGCATTAAATGACCTCGTCAAATGTGTCATGCCACGTGTTCCCTCACATGCGGTTGTGCCCTATGCGACCTCGTCGCTATGCGGCTCAAGTGTCCATTCAACCAAGCCCAAACGAGAGCTCGCATGCGTCCTCATCAACATACGGCCAAAGTGACCATCGACCAAAGCCCAGAAGAGAGCTTGCATGCGGCCTCGTCAATGTAACGACCCGTTCCGCTCAAGCGGAGAGCCGATTCAAACGGCACAAGTGGGATGACCTGATCCGCTTTGCTCAACGAGAAGACTTGCTTGAGGCAAAGGATTTCAGACTTGGCCCTTCAGTAGTTCAGACTTAGACTTTCAAAGGCGCGCTCGGAGCATCGGTCGACGGAGACGAATCATCCCTAAGGTGGGTGGCCACGATGAACTTGTCTTTCCTTAGATTGCACACATAAAACTTGGGTGATACATGCTAGATCGCTAGGCGATAACCCCTTGCATGCTAATAAAGAATATAACGCCCATAGCTAAGGGAATAATCCCATCTTGTATTGCTTTTCTTAGAACATGGAAATAAAACTTAGCTTATAATTGGACCCTCGTATGCTACCTTAGCTTCGTGCTAGTAGACTGCGCTAATGCTTCGAGCAGATCATTATATATACTCTTGGTTCACATATTTACACTGCTCGTCCCATGGATTATGTCGCTCGATATGTCCCTGTACGGTTTCACTTCTCGCACTACTCTTAGACTCGTGCAAACGTAAAGGCTAGGGTTATGTTCTAAAGTAGACTATGTCGCAAGTTTCCTTATGCTTATATTTTAATACTGTTTTAATGCTTGCCTGCTTTACATATTCGCTATGCTCGTCACATGAATTCATGCCACGACCCTGGTAACACTATCTTGTCTTACAATAATCTAAGTTCTCGAAAAGACTATAGAATAGTCATTCCGTGCAAGTATGAACCTGAAAGTATTCAGGACTGGTAGGTTGCAAAGGCAGTTCTTGAACCAGGGGATTGTATCATGTCAATAAAGCAAGAATCACAGCTCATGGAGAAATACTCGATTAGTACTAAATTTTAATGGCTTGAGTAGTCGATTTATATTTGTGAACATTCCTGCCTTGAACTTGAACCTGTACCTGACATGATCCTGACTTGAACTTGTACCTGATAAGATCTAGATTTGAACCTGTACCTGACTAGAGCCCCGGAAGATTATAGAATTGCATGGTCACGGATAACTTGGTGAACAAGAGAGATTTTAGAATCTCGTTCCGTGGACGGTCTCTAGGGCACCGGGGCCGATTCGACCAATTGGAACCTCCTGACTGTAGTCGCTTGCGTCAGACGGGATGTGTGCAATACCCTATGTTCCTGCTTGCATATCATTCCACCCTGAGACTACACTGTCCTCTTAGCGACAATCCACGTGCGAGTCATTGTATAATATCTAGAAATCTGAATCACCTAAATGGATATGAGTATAAGACACTTGTACATATTTGAACACTTGAGCATGTTCTGCAATACACCTGAGTAATTTGTGTAAGTCGTGCACCTGAGTTAGAACCCCTCTCATGACACTCATATTTGCTTATGCAATTGCCCCTAGATTTTATTATATATACTCGTGCTTGGTTTAACTTGGTTTATCTTGGACATGGAAAGATGAATGGTAAGTTGGTAAGTCTCGCCGTGTTACTCTTATATCATACGACGCACTGCCACACGAGTTAGATTTTTTATTATGTCATAAAATTGATCCTAAGGTAAGACTAGAAAGATAACTTAATTGATGATATATGGGACCTATATATAACATGTTTGGATTTGTCGAGCGGACGAGAAGCCTCCCCACCAGTGCATTCACGTACTGATAACCCACCAGATTGCTTGCAAGGTGCGAAAGAATCTCGTTCGGTACAGAAACCCCTTCGTGCGTGCTAAGACTTAGAGTTCGCTCTGGATCCTTGGAGCCCTGCGTCCGTAGCTGAGGCACATATACAGGACATAATGTTGGAATATCGCCTATGTATCATTCCACAATTTTAGCCACTTGGCACGCTTTTATTGTTTTGAGAGAGAGGGCTTGAGCGACTTATAATCTCGGTCTAGCGTTGCTTGTAATACTTATTCAATATCAATAAAGTGATTGTTTTACTTCCATACTTATGTTATTCAATGCTTTCGCTATTGATGACTATGGGAACTTGTTACTAACTGCATGTTCGTTTCTTCTTTCGCTGCATACGGACCATCTGTGTAACTCCATAGCTTAGCTATTTCTCCGTCTGTTCGGATTTATGGCCTTGCATGGGCACATCTTGTGCTCGTACGGCATCATGTTCCTAATGGGAACGGTCATCCAGCGGAAGCGCTGGAGCGGTGATTCGCGTCTAGCGGGGAAGGCCGATTCCTGTGGGAGATAGGGCCGTAACATATTGGTATAAGAGCATCGACTTTACGTCTTTGGACTTTGTATCAATTTTTTCAGTTTTAAAAGATCGTTCATGGTTATGTGCATACGCTATCTCTCGTTGACCCGTTGGGATATTTCATACAATGAGTCTAAATATTTTAAAAGTGCATATATGATATGATTGCTTGATCGGGATAGTTATGCGAAGACATTGTGCCAACCTGTGTTAGACTTTGTGGGAATAGACTCATGCTAGAATTTGCAAGTCATGTGCGAACCCGAATACCTATACATAATTTTCAACCAGGTTAGTGTGGAGATAGATTATAGTTCAGACGGTTAGTTATGCACACAGACTTTCGGCTAAGTTGTGTTGAGTATCGTGGACCAAGACCCTTTGGTGCGAGCGAGATTGAGATATCATTCAGATAAGGATAAGCCAGTCTTAGAATGGCAACCGATAGAAACATTATCAGATTATCGCTACGGCGAATATAGAGGACCGTACTTGGATTTTGGAAATAGTTCGGACGGTATTTCGTGTCGACAGATGCAAATCAAATATGATTTACTTGGATGACTCAATTCCTGAGTGGTGTATGGATCATTTTAAAAATATTCGAGAGAATTCAGAGGTTTCGTGTGATAGTTGGTTTGAACGATTGAGAATATGTTGAACAAGTGATAAGGTTTATATCGAATAGGGATGCAAGAAAATGGAATCAATATCTTGGTCAAGGAAACTTGGTGAATCATACGTACAATTTTGAATTGAATCAAAATAAATTCAACTTGAGTAGGATATCGCTCGATAGAAGTTAGATTAAGAATGTATATTGTGGTTCCAAATAAATGGACTTGATATGGTATAAATAGTTAGAAGATAGCACAGATTGATACAAGTTAAGAAATATTATGGTTTAATGAAAGAGGTAAGCAATAACGGATTTGATTTTAAATTGGACAAACGATCTTGAATCTAGTTTAAAAGACAACTCTCGACAATTAGTCCCAGCCGAAAACGATTATCCTACGGGAGCGCTAGCATGGTGATTTCACGTCTAGCGGGGATGATCGAACTCACGGAATATGTTCGATGATTATTCAAATAAACTCGATGAAATAGAACGTAACGAAGTGGATAGACTTTGGCTTTGTCACGACCCGCACCCGAAAATTGGGCATGAGTCGTGGGTACGTCCAGCCTACGCCGCAAAATCGGCGGTAGAACGCTGTAAAGGTTCGTTCTAGGTCAACCATCTATCACACAAAACCTGTCAATAACCTCTCCAAAAGGAGGGCAACCACGCAATATATATATAATCTCTCAATAACAATAACTAGGGGAAGAGTAAGCACGATATGATATCACAAAGAAACACAAAGCAAGACAATATCCAAATACAGTCCAAGTCTATAATCTACAACATCAGCAAAATAATAATACAGTACAGTCATCCAAAATATAATCAACTGGGAACATCCCAGGAAACCCACCTAGCTAACTAGGGTGCTAAAGGCGTCTCCTCGCAGGGCTCCTCCTCAGTCTCGGAGTCACAGCACTCCACGACACCTGGCCCGTAGAATATCGGGCAATAATCCTCAGGATCCTCTGGAAAAAATATGCCCAGTCAGGACTGGAGCGAAGTACATAACTCTGAAAGAAACTCCAAATACATGGTAAGGTGTATATGACGAGCAATAGAAAAGTATACAAGATACACATGAAATAAATATATGCTGGAGCAGATAAAGTAGCTGCAATGTAAACTGGAGAACAATACAAGTAGAGAAGTAACTGTATGTGAGAAAACATGAATACTAGCTAAGTGCCTTGAGCACAAGTTCGTTATGTGATCGGCTTAGGTTGCACATGAAAAACACTATGATAACTCTGTTATGCGTGAGTTGCATAACCGACATACACATGAATACTGTTTGGCTTTGATCACATAACCAACTCCTACTCCCCTCCCCCACTAATACTCTTGGATCCAACCACAACACGCTACGTACATGATAAGTAGCTCGCGCACATGAAGGTGAGAGCACAAGTAGCACATGATAGCACATGAGAATCAATACCCAAAGCACATGATGAAATATACGTGATAGAGTACCCGCTGAACACGGTAAGGGGAATAGCATCTCATGACGGGATCCACTAGTACCAGCTCGTGTAACAATATGTCAGAATTAAGTGTTACAGTTCTAGAACAGGTGATAGAACAGGTGATATAAACGCTATCATGAAATGGAAACTATCAGAGGTAGGTACTCGCCTGATGTCCTGAGCAACAGATGATGATCGAGATCTGGACCGGTGTCGCAAGAACCTATTGCGAAAAATAGAATTAAACAAGGTTCTAAAGAGTTAAACTGATATAAAATAATTAAAAATAGGCTTCTAGGGATATTCTAGGTCGAACGGGTCAAACCGGTGAAATTTGGGTCAAAAAGTCAACCCGGGTTTCAAAAAGTCAACTCTAGGTCAAAACTAGGTCAAACGTTGACTTTTACGGTCAACAAGGACAATTATGGTCAA